>VDFB02049260.1:0-12733 GCA_007258455.2 Sequoia sempervirens | reverse complement strand
ATCATTGACAGTCTTCTTGAGGATTCTAATGATGGTCTTGTTAGACGCCTCTGCTTGGCCGTTACCTTGGGGATAGTATGGAGTGGAGAAGTGATGTTGGATATGAAATTGATCACACAAATGGCGGACTTCTTGGTTCTTAAATGGGCGGCCATTGTCAGTGATTATGGACTGAGGGACACCATACCGACAGATGATATAGTTTAAGATAAATCTAGAAATCTGTGTGCCGGTAATGTATGTCATAGGAATGGCTTCAATCCACTTTGTAAAGTACTTAGTGGCAGTGATAATGAGCTTGTGTCCATTAGATGAGGTGGGGTGGATCTTACCTATGAGGTCGAGTCCCCATTGGGAAAAAGGCCATGGTGACGTGATAGGACGGAGCTCCTGTGTTGGGGCATGTATCAAATCTCCATGAACTTGGCATTGGCGACATTTTGTTACAAAGACATATGAGTCTTTTTCCATAGTAGGCCAATAATAACCCAGTCTCATAATTTTTTGGCTAAGGTAGGACCGCTAGAATGGGAACCACATATACCCTCATGCACCCCACGCAAGGTTGCTTGTGCTTCAGTAGAATCAAGACATCTCAGTAAGGTATTGTCTAAAGCGCGTCTATATAGGGTGTCTCCGACGATGGTATATTTGGCTGACTTGCGGAGGAATGTTCTACGTTGGTTATTGGATAGGCCGATGGGTATGACTTCAGCATGAAGGTAATCATAGATTTCTTTGTACCAAGGGGAATCGGGACCAACGATGTCACACACCATCTCAGAATCTAGGACATTGTAGGCTGGGATCAAAAGCTGTTCTACCAAGAACTCAAACTTAGGCACGTTGTTAGGAATGTCAAGAAGTAATGCAATTGTAGCCATAGCGTCTGCTGCTTTGTTTAAAACATGAGGTATCTGATGAAACTTGACTTTGTTAAAGTACTCTTTAAAACTATCTGCCATGCGCTTGTATGGAGTAAGCTTCTCATCCTTAGTCTCATAATCATCATTTACCTGCCTGATTACCAGTTGAGAATCACCATAAACCTGCAAAACCTTAATTTTCCACTTGACCGCCATGCGTAACCCTGTCACTAGAGCTTCATACTCTGCCGTGTTGTTAGTGCATGGGAATGCAATCCTGAATGACTTAGGGATGGAATCACCTTGTGGTGTGATAAACAATATCCCAGCCCCTGAACCATGATTTGTATGTGAACCATCAAAGTACAGTTTCCATGTTATGTTTGTGTCAAATGTGAATATGAACTCATCAGGAAATTCTACCACTAATGGGTGATCTGCCTGTATGGGTGCATCAGCTAACTGATCAGCAATGACTTGTCCTTTAATAGCCTTTCTCTCTACATACTGTATATCATACTCATTAAGTATCATGACCCACTTGGCCAGTCGTCCTGTTAATGCTGCCTTACTAAGAAGATATTTCAGTGGATCGATTTTAGCAACCAGCATTGTTTGATGGTTTAACATGTAGTGTCGCAATTTTTGGGTAGCAAATACTACTGCAAGACAGGCACGTTCAATGTTACTATAGTTTAGCTCATAACCAACCAAAGTCCGACTGATATAATAGACTGCCCTTTCATGACCTTCATCGTCATTCTGTGCAAGCAATGCTCCGAGTGATGAATGGGTTGCTGTGATATAAAGAATCAATGGTCTTACTTCAACAAGTGGCATTAAAACAGGTGGTGTAAGTAAATATTCTTTAATCAGTTGAAAAGCCTCTTCACACCTAGGTGTCCATGCAAAGGGTACTCCTTTCTTAAGTAGATGTTGAAAAGGGTGTGTCTTGTCTGCTAATTGCACTATAAATCTTCTGATAGATTGCAACCTTCCCTGTAATGTCCTTAGTTGACTAAGATTGTTGGGTGGTGGCATGTCCATGATTGCTTTTACCTTAGCAGGATCTACTTCAATGCCTTGTCTAGAAATGATATAACCTAACAGCTTTTCTGACTTGACTCCAAACACACATTTCTTTGGATTGAGTCTCACATTATACTTCTCCAGCCTCTGAAATACCTTGTCTAAAACTTGTAAATGTTCTTCCCTTGTCTTGGATTTGACAATAAGGTCATCGACATAATCCTCCATACAAGTGTGTACTAAATCATGAAAGATAGTGGTCACAGCACGTTGATAGGTTGCTCCTACATTCTTGAGTCCGAAGGGCATAACATTCCAGCAATACGTTCCCCAAGGACAAGTGAAGGCTGTCTTAGGTTGATCTTCAGTGGCTATTCTGATCTGGTTATATCCTGAGAATCCATCCATAAGGGACAAATATCTCATATCCTCAGCCATGTCATCTATCATGTCTATATTAGGCAAAGGAAGTCATCCTTAGGGACAAGCTTTGTTGATATCTCTAAAATCAGCAGTAGATGATGCCCCGTACCGGGTTTGTGACCGGTACAAGATTGGAACCAATCTGTATAGCTCATAGGTCTCATGAAACCAACGCCTAAGAGTTTCGGTGCCCTACTTTGACTAATAAACAATTTTAGGATGCATTTTTCTCAACTTCTCGCTGACCGTTTTTCTAGCAATCAAGCTGCAAAGGCAAGTGATGTAGAACAAGTTCAGGATCCAACCCAGGCATGTCGGCATATGACCAAGCAAAATTAATCTGTCTTTGTTCAAAGAAGTTGTGGAACTCTGATTTCTCTTGTGTTGTCAATGACACTGCCAAATAAATCAATCGAGGATTCTCTTTTGTGCCTATGTTGACTTCTAATGATTCTTCCACGAAAGCATGGGGTGGACTTTTTCCCTGCAAGTAATGGGGAGAATTTCAAACCTCCATCCCAGGCCTCAGAGTTTCACCTCGATGTGTCCTTTCTTTTTACTTTTCATGGTCTGAGGTGCCTCATGGCTTTCACCTAGAGATCAGTCCTTTTATTTTGTTTATTCTTTTCTCATTTCGTAGACCTGGAGGGTTGAACGCATTCCCCAAAAATATGCTTTATTGTCCAAGTCAATGGTAAAACCAAATTTTAAGTGATCCCCATTAGGCATTCCTTCTCACTGCATCCTGTGAACTCTCAAGAATTGCTTCATCGTTTCAAAAGTGTCTAAGATGTATCTTGTTGATCCCACCTATGAGTTAGGGATAACTAAGGGCATAAGTCATCGGGTTATCAAAGTCTAATGGGGTCAAGGCAAGATTGAATTATTCATGTGGCTTCAAAATTGGTACCAAGTCCTTTGCTCTTGGGCTTGGGCTCCAGGAGGAATAGGTGGGCCTAATGCCAAGGTTTGACACAATCAAAGAGGTGGCTCCAAAGGCTAAAAGAGGTAGGATCATGATTCCCAATAGCAGTGTTTAAACCACTCCTTACTGACACTGAGATGAGAACTGAGCCAGACAACCATATTGAATGATTTAATGACATTAGGATGTCTATGATTTCAAGTAAGGGCACAGAGCAACAGGAACGCCAATCCCAATCGCTGAAACCCTAGCCCTACTCCTTTTGGCCATTGATAAACAAATATTGGTTCCACTCTGCCATCTTGGTTTAAACCTAAACCACTTTGCCCGTCATATCCTTTACTTTGCATGATTTTGAAACCCTTTCCATATAGACTTGTAGGAATATGAGCAAGTAAAAGGGGTTCTTGATTATCTTCCTTGTACAGCCAGGAAGTAACATCTTCTGTATCTATAGCCTCTTTGCTTAATTCACCCCATTTAGTGAAAGTTGTTGTGGGGGGAACATGTATAGTGATTATAGATTGTCCCCTACCTGTTGTAGGAAAACCATATGACTTAGGAGGGACCAAGTGGCTAACACAATAGGAAGTCTTCATATAATACTCTCCACAACCCTTGTCTTGGATCTCAACCCTAGGAGTAGTGGGAAGTGAAGGTGCAACAGATTTTCGAGTGAGTGTGGATGGGTCAACATAAGAAGATGGATTAGACGATGAGGCCTCTTGGTTGACTGGCACTTGGTGTTGAGGGATCTCCTTTAGGTTAGTGCAATATTGGAAAGGATCGGGATCACCATCAATAGTTATTTCGGTGCCATTGTAAGGGAATTTAAGACACTGATGATACGTGGAAGGGACTGCCTTCATGGCATGAATCCATGGTCTACCTAGCAAAAGGTTATATGGGAGGGTGAGATCCAAGACTTGGAACTTTGTCTCCATTACCGCAGGACCAATTCTGATAGGAAGTGTTACCACCCCCTTTGATTTTCTTTCTTCATCATCATATGCCTTAATGACAATACTCTTGGTGGTGTCTACGCATGCTTCTGAAATACCTAATGCCTTAATTAGTTTTAAAGTGCATAGATTTAACCCTGCTCCTCCGTCTACCAAAACCCGTCTAACTTTGGTGTCATCAACAAGGACTTCTAGATGTAAAGGGTCATTGTGGTTCGTCTTTTCGGTGGCATAGTCTTGTTCAGAGAACGTGGCATGATGATTATTGGTTAAGTAGCCCACCATTTCCTAGAAACGATTGACATCAAGGTCATTAGGGACCATGGTATTCTATAAAGCCTTATCGAGGATAGACCGATGCTCGGGGGAGATACGCAACAATTCCAAGATTGAAATTTGGGCTGGGGTCTTCCCCAACTGGTCAAGTAGGTTATATTGTAACTTGGAAGGTTGTGATGCTTGCTGTGATGGAGGGCCTTGGATAACAAACTTAGTACGACGAGTATTGACCGCACATTCCAGATTAGCCTTGATAGTAATGGTATTGATGTTGTCATTGGCGGCGCGAAGGCAATGAATGATTTTGCCACTATCATAGTCATGTTTTATATTCGCATAATTGGCTGACATATTGGTCTTAGTACTCGAACTGGGGACAGTTCCTTTCCCATGGTCATGTAGTGGGTCTAAAAATACTTGATGATCAGTGTTCGATGTCTTTTGTTTTTGTCCACTAACTTCAATGATTCTCTTGTCAACAAGATCATGTATGATGTTCTTCAGTTGTCGACAGTTTTGTAGGTTGTGTCCCTTAGTCCTATGATAATCACAAAAAGCATTGTCATCCCACCAGGTTGGTTTAAACTGTCCTGGATCGTATTGTCTTGGTTCCTGCAGTTGTATGAGGTTGTGTTGTACCAATTGTTTGAACATTCCATCTGGGCCGAATTCTAAGGGAGGAATCATGTTTCTCGAAACTCCTTTGTTTGTGGACTAAGTATTTGAGACCATGTTAGAGGTTGATTGACAAAGATGTTGCAGCAAGCATGAGGTCCTTTGTGGATGTGTGAGGAGGGTCTTCACAGCAGCGTTTCAGCATCCACCTGCCCCATCATTGGTGACATTTTGTCATGAGACCGTATCCGCCACAGCGCTTTGTAACGATAGGGTTTCAATTGCGTTGTCATCTTGAGTTCACCCTTTTCAATGAGATCCTTCTCTATTATCACCCCCTTTTCCACTAGTTCTGAAAAAGATATGCAGCAATGTACCCTTAAGTTAATCCTAAGTTTTGGATGAAGGTTTTCTTGAAACATTGTAACCTTTTGTTTTTCAGGTATCTCGACAGGACATCTACTAGCAATAGTTCTCCATCTCTAGAAGAAAGCACTGAATGTTTCACCTTCGTCTTGTGTTGTGTGGCACAAGGTTGCTATATTTATCTCATGGTCAATGTGGAAGGAGAATTGTTCCACAAATTTCTCTACTAGTTCGCCCCAAGATCTAATGCCAGAATCTAAACCTGAAAACCATTCTAGTGCCACTCCTACAAGACTTCATGGAAATAGCCTCATAAGATACATGGGATCATAAGCGACATCTATGCATATGGTAGAAAATTCCTCGATATGTTCTAATCGATTGGCGCTACATTGTGTACTTAGAAGATCTGCAGACATCCATGAGGGAAGGGCGTCATGTACAATGATCTATCAAAAGGAATGGGCATAGCGTCCTTTAGCGAAAGCCGATTTCTGAAGGAGAATCGTATTACGTTATCCATTTGGCGCTTGTAATGCGCGCATTTGTGTTTGCGTGACGCCAATCCTGGGTCAAAGATGTGCTAGGAGGATTATGCAGATCCATGTATGTATTCTGAAATCCAAAGTCTCGTGATGGGTTTTGATTGAACATCGGCATCTGAGGTGGATTTGGATTCAGAATATTGGTAAATGTGTTTCGATCTGGAGTCGGCATAAATTAGTGTTGACCTGGGTTCTGTGTAAATGGATTCCGAGTACCACTCTATGAAAAGGGATTCTGATTTGGAATCGACGTAAATTGGTTTTGAGTTGGAATCTGTGTGGACGGATTCTGATTACCAATCTGTGAAAAAGGGTTCTGATTCGGAATCGACGTAAATTGGTTTTGATTTGGAATCTGCGTTGATGGATGCTGACTACCAATCTGTGAAAAAGGGTTCTGACTCGGAATCGATGTAAATGGACCCTGACTGCTAGTCTAGAAGAGTGGATTCTGATTGCCATATTGGAAGGAGGGAATGCCTCCTGTTTGTGTAATCCTTGGTATAGTACTAGTGACCTGAGCACTAGGTATGGCCATCGACTGTGGTAAGGTACCCATGATGCTAGCAGTAGGTGTGGTTGTTGATTGCGCACTTGTGACACCGACATAAGATGTAGGGGCTGATGTTTTAGGTCTTTTACTCCCACTAAGAGGACCGAAGGGAGTAGATGATGAAGCCCCTGTAGTGAAACTAAATCCCGATGTCATGGTAGGTGTACCAAATGGGAACGTATGGACTGTCGTACTCTGTGTAGACGTGCTAGATGGCATAGTTGTGCTGACCTGAGGTATAGTAGTACTAACAGTCATGGTATTTGTCCCTTGTGTAGGTTGAGTTTGTAAGGTGCTAATGTCAAATCCTGGAGGTAAGGTAGCACCTTCAGCTAGCAATTTTCCTAAGAACCGTTGATGATCATTTGCTAGGTACTCATCTACAAAAGAGGAAAACTCAGGGTCCTGTGCGGTGGCCTCTATGTCTTCTGTTGTAACATGTCCTTGAGTGTTTCTAGTGGTGAATTTTTCTAATAGAGTCTTATGAGGTCTTGAAGAAAATGGATTGATGAACTCATTTGGGTTTGACATGTTTTCTCTCTCTCTTCTCTTAGACCTAGTTTCAACCATGTAAGACAAGCTCAATATTGCGGGAAATGCAAGACTATATCTAGAAACTGTATGACTCTATTCTATGTTTTTGGGTTTTTCTTATGCAAATAATGAATGTTCTAGGATGACACTAGTCTAGACTCTAAAGATGCAAGAAGTCTAAGTGAGACCCTAAAATGATCAATTCTATAAACCCAAGGTGAAGGGACCAACTACCTAAAGTCAAACCAAAGTGTCAATTTAGATAAGTCAAGGAACCAATGTAGGACAAAGATCAAAGACAAGTTAAGTTTCCTAACTAGACTGATGAGCTAGGATGACTCTCTGTAGGACAAAATATAAGATAATAAGACTAGGTTCAGTGATAGATTTCGTTGACACTATGACCTTTCTAGAGTATAGATGATGGACTACTCCTAAAGTTTGTAAAAGTGACCTTTCTAGAAGTCTAATGCAAAGTACTATGAACCCTAAGATGGAGGTAAACGCTAACTGAAGACAACTATGGTAATGACTAAATGAACCTAAAGGATGCAAAATTGAGCAAATCATTTCAGGTTTTTGTTTCAAAGACTGTTTGTATGAAGACCACTGGAACTAGTATAACCCTGCTAACTGGACAGTGACTGTGAATTTTGGTTATTCTGGTAATCAGACAGATGTGTTTCAAATTTAACAGTTGCGGTCCAAACTTACAGATGCGACTCAAAATTACCAGATGTGACTCAAACTGACAGATGCGACTCAGAATATAACGCATGCGGTGTTTCTAGAACAGATGCGATCCAAAATAACAGATGCGACTCAAATTTAACAGATGCGACTCAAAACTACCTGATGCGACTTTTATAAATCAGATGAAAGCCAAACTGACAGATGCGACTCAGAAATTATAGATGCGACTCAAAATTAACAGATGCGACTCTAAAAATTAGATGTGTGTTTCTGATGAACAGTTGCGACTCTCTGTGAATTTTCAGTGACATGAAATTTAAACTGACTCCGTTTTTCGTGATCAAATTCTAACAATCAAAGACAATCGTAAGACAAAGTGTTTTCAGTTTCAATTTTGGACTCAAAGAACGTTTAAAATGATAAATGTGACAAAGTTAATATCCTAATAGGCCAAAGGCCTAGGGTTTGCATACTTGGTATAGCCCACCAAAGAAGTACCCTCGATTATGATGAACACCTTTCCTTCTCTAGAGCCGATAGCTTAGGAATTTGGTGGCATTGGCCCTCCACGGCTCACTAACGCCGAGCACACCAATTCTGAATTCTTTGGGCAATGACCTCCCAAGAACTGCTATCTCTACTCAAGGGGATCAGTAGTGAGTATCTTCGGGCATGATACTGTACCCTGCACTAATACCAAGCAACAGCCACAAATAGGTTGGTCTCTAAAACAAAAAGGTGTTTAATTCGGGAATTCCGTTCGTGGGGTGTGATCCATACGGTGCGAGTCCCCTTTCGGATCCATCTCGTCAGAACCACACTCGTGATTCTTGGGGTTTCCCCAAGAACCCACTTTTATATACCGGCTGGAAGTCCCTCGGGTTTAGGGTGCTACCGGTCTGAGTCGTTCTGGGGTGAGTACTTTTTCCCACCAGAACAGGCCCAAGTTCTAGAGTTGGTAACCGTTTCTCTTACACCCAGGATCGCACGGATGCGTAAGGGGAGAGGATACTTCGATGTACCAAGTCGTAAGGGTGACCAAACTTGTGCTTTCGCACCAAACATAGTAGACACTTGTTAATTTTAACCAAATGAAATATTTTCTAAGCTACCAAACAATCTGTTTTAAATTTAACTAAGGTCTTCGACAAACGTCCTATAGAAAGACTAATTAGTAATTTTCAATATTGTCTTCGTCAATCGTCCTGTAAAAAGCTTGTCAACTTCGAAAAGGCCACACGCTGAAAATAAGATATCAGTAACACGAAAATCAATTGAAAATTTTGGATTGCTGGAAACGAAAATAAAATTTTACCAGTCAGTTGCGTCGTTTTGTTACCAGTCAGATGCGTCATTTCTTTTTCAGTTGCGGCTCGGGATACCAGTTGCAGTTCATAAATTGTCAGATGCGTCGTTTCTCTGTCAGATGCGGTTCATAAACTCAATTGTGGTTCAGAAACTTCACATGCAGTTCTAGAAAATCAATTGCGGTGCAGAAACTTCACATGCGTCGTTCCATACGAAAAATCTGCAAAATCAAAAATTAAAAGATCTACGGATTCGCGAAGATGGTGTCTTCACGTCGAGTTCACCAAAATGTAACGTCTGAAAATGAAACAAACTTTTGCACAATAGACAACAAGGAAGATCGTTAGATTAAAAGCACACATGCAATACAAATACTAGATCTAGAATGCAAATTCATACGTTAAGCAACAAAGAACATGGGAAAGTAAAAACGTAATTAAAACTGAAACAATCTCACCAATCTTCAAACGTATTTCCATGAATCATCTCGATTGCCCTTCTCCATTTTGCTTGTGTAGTATAATTGCCCTCAGATTTTCAAGTTCGTGCAAGTATAGCCTAAGATAGTGATTAGCAAAATATCGAAGATTCAAGACAGTGTTTCCAAAGTTACAAAATTTGCAAGAGAGATTTCGAGAGAGATTGGAATGAAGAATGACAAATCAATTTATAGAAAATTGATTATTCGAACAACAGGCCAAGATCGAAAGATGAATGGACGGTTGAGATTGACTGATTAGACATGCATTATGTTAACTGATAGTGATGACACGAGTGATTCAAATTAGAAATAGAATTAAAGATTAAATAAATGATTTAATCTTCAGTTCGGCATTTGAAGACATAAGAATTATCTTTGCATGACAAATATAAAGATTGATTAAAGCAACTCTCTGTTTGAACGCACGCACAACACTTAATTAATTAAATAATAATATTTAATTAATATGCATGTGCACGCAAATGAGTTAGAACTGGACGATTGAATGGTTAGATGAGGAGATTACTCGAGAACGCCACTCAAACATCAAATGAATAGTTAACTGAACGATTAAAATAGATGTCTAGTTGAGTAAAAGTGAATACTTAGATAACTCACATAATTATCTAAAATATAGAAGAATGTGTTAAAATAGAATTTATGAATTAAATAATTCATTTAATTCAAGAGACAATATTCGAAGGATAATTAAATAAATAATACGCATTTAACCAAGGATGAAAGGACTAATGAATAAATAAATAAATAAGAATTTATTTAATTATAGTTGAAATATGATAGCCAAATTAAATAATGATTTATTTAATTTGTCCTAAGAATAAGGTTAATTAGTAACATAATTAAATAACAAGCGCCATTTAATTAATAAAAGAAATAAAATTAAAGGAATTAATTAAATAATTGAAATTACTAATTAATAGAAGAATTAATGTTAAGATGAATAATTAAATAATTGACATTATTTAATCATGACCATGAATAATACGAATTATGCAGAATATGGAAGTCGCAGGCTTAAACCAGATTTCGGTGTCTACACATATATTATTTATATATATGAATATATTATATATTTTATATATATTAATATTAAAATAAAAAATTGATATTATATTATCAATATTATATTATTTAAAATATAACCAATAATGATTATTTGATATTAATATCAGATATCTATTTCAAGTAAATATGACTTTTTTTTATATCAAATATCTGTTATTAATGAATATCCTTTTTTTTTAAATGGATATTTGTTTTGCTTTGATTTTACATAGCAAAATATACTTTTTACCAACCCAACCAAAAATTCAAATGTGATTTCCATGTTTTTCACTTCCTCATGTTTCAATTTTTTTGCATCGCCATTTTTTGGCCCCTCATGATCCTACACAAACCCATATCCCATTTGAAATAATTATAGTCTAATAATTTGATTATTAATTATTTATGAATGGGGGTTGTTGAATAGGTGTGACTAATACCCTTTCAAGTATTATGTCACCATTTATCCTTTATTTAAGGAGGTTATCTCTCATTTGAGAGAGGTAGAATTTGGAGTTTTATAGTGAATTATATCACTACACACAAAAGGTATTATTGGGCATGTAGAAGTATGTAGAGGAGTGTTCTCAAATTGAGTCTATTTATTTAATAGAATATTTTGTAAGTATTTTAATAGAATGATGATTTATGGGGTTTTCTTTATTTGAAAGGGTTTTCCCCATGTATATCTTGTGTAATGTGTAAAATATATGTTTGTATGCTTCTCATTTTCTTTATTTTATATTTTGTATATAATGATTAGTATCCTAAGATCCTAATTTTTAATAGTCTCCATATTTAGCATACTTTTCTACTCATCCTTATTTACCTTAATTCCTTTTCGAGAGGCCAAAATTTACTACCTTATCATGTCACCCCTCCTAAGTCTAATTCTCCTTACTGTATTAACATGCTAGACTTACCTATCCTTGGGTACCTATATGAGATAAGCCTAACTCATAAGCAGTAACATTTTTTACTATATTTTCCTCATCAAATTTGAACCCCCAAACTTCCTCATTCCCACATATCTTAATGGTATGACTTCCTCACTACCCTAAACCCCAAGGCCCCAACATAAGTTATGAAACATGAGTTAACTTTGACCCTCAATGTATGACACTTCCCCCATTTTTAATTGTTAAGCTCACCTCCTCCCGTACATATCTAGAGGATAATATATGATTATGGATGTCATCATCATCATCTAGATTAGGGTTTCTCCCACTTATAAATCATTATTTATCAAAATTGGCATATATTTTCATGTGACTTGCAATGATAAAGGAAGAAATTTACCAAAAATATAAAATTGACCTAATAGAGCTCTATGGCTACTAGATCTAATCACATGGTGCCTATAATTTATTTTTTAATTACCTAGATGCTGATTTGAAAATAAATCATAGGGACAATAAATACTACATTTAACATAATAGTTAGGGTTTTCTTGACTTGATATCTTCACAAAAATCCCTAGCAATGATTTTGTAGTGAATTTTCTAACTGACTAGGTCCTAACAATTCAAATCCATGTGTGGAATAAATGAAAAGAGGATTTTCAAGTCTGTTGCATGTTCTCTTGTGTCTCCACATGTATTTGACATTTTACAAAAGTTTTTCACACATTTTGGGATGCAACTATTAGAAGAATGATGATTGCAACTAGAGTGATGGGTTTCTTTACCCCATCGTAGTTTTTCCATCTCGAGGCTTTTTTTTCTAGACTAGGAATCACAACTGCACATATGTATAAACCAATTAGATGTTCATACAAATAGTTGGTTGTTGAACCAATTTTTTGGGAAATAATAGTTTGCAAGTTGTTCTAGGGCATTAAACTTTGTTAGTATAACTACAAATGAATGAAAGTATCTTTTAGACTATAGAAAGGGTCTACAAATGTACATCTTTTGCAATAGTATGTCTCTATGGATATTTTCCAAGATTCAAGGAAATAATATATACATAATTATTTATTTTTTCTTGCCACATTCGTTGGTATGAGTGATTTACTAGGGTGTGATGCATGTGTGAAAACATCTAATATATCACAAATGATTTGTAATAAAAATTCCTTTGACTTGCA
>VDFB02049258.1:0-21575 GCA_007258455.2 Sequoia sempervirens | reverse complement strand
CATTTCATCAATTTCGGGTAAAAACAAAGTCGCCAGCCGTATACCCTACACATACCCATTATACCACCACTTTTTAGCCCATCATGATCTTACACATACCTAATTGAAGACAATGATAAATTTTTTGCATCAGAAGACTATGATCGTGTTTCAAAACTTGTACAAGAAGGTAATTTAATTCAATTTATTTCATTTTATTTCACTTTATTACTATTTTGTAATACTAAATTATTTATTTATATACATATGAATGGATGTATGTAGATTGGTCAAATTATATGGACATGTGCACAAGTTATTAAATTAATTTTTTTTGCAGGACATGTGTATGTTGTTGTTGCACCTAAGGGGAATGAAGAGGAAACAAAATATTGGTTGGCTCATTGTGTGGAGACTAAACATAAATTAATAACACCTTGAGAAGATGATGATGGCTATCATTATCCAACAAGTACGATGATCCCCTTAAGAAAATTTTTAGAACAAGTCTTTGACCCCCTTAAGAAAAAATTGAGAACTTATTTGATGATGGTTATCATGTTTTACAATAGGATCGGTGGTGGTTGTTGGTACTTGGCTATGAAAATACCTGAGAAGGAAGAATGGTTTGCCTGCATTCGAAGATTATGAAACACATAAAAATATTATATACACTATTCACATTTGGTGGTGGCAAAAAATATAAAACTAGATTGGTATCGTGGAAGACCTACAAATAAAGTGTTATGGACAATTTTTATGGAAGAGCATGAGAAAATCATAGATGTATCACAAAAAAGAGAGGATGTAGATGGTACAATGGAATAAGTAAATACAGGTAAATATAGTTTTAGTTTCATATTGTCCTTTTAAATAGATTAAATACATGTTTTGATACTTCTCAAGTGTGTTATTAGTTGAAATTGATTTAAATTGTCCTTTTATAGATCCTTAAGCCATCATCACAAAAAGGAGAGTCCATGCACAGATTCAACCTAGACAACATGGAATACTTGGTAAAAGTAGGTAATTATTGGTTAAATTGTATTTAAATACATGTTTTGATTATATATTAATATTGTGTGTACATTAATAGTTAAAATTGATTTATTATCTTTTTTTTGTATCCTTAAGCCATCATCACATTGATCTCATACTTTGCAACAAAAAGGAGAGGATGCAGATTCAACCTACAGACATGTGTGGAATACTTTCAAATACAGGTACTTGAGTTGTGTACATATAGATAGTTTTATATAAATTAAAATATGCATGTTTTGATTATTTCATTGATATTTCTTGTACCTTTTTGATATTAGGTGGCGTAAAGACCTACTACATTCTGGGCACAAGTCTCAGATGTTCTTGAGATGGCATAGCAATTTTTTGTAAACATTATTTTTAGTTGACATATGTGTACATGTACATACTTACACAATTAAACATTTTGTACAAATTACAAATACATGTACATACACAATTATACTCTATGTACTTTTATGTATCAAAATCAATATTCTATATATTTTGTTTGTTAAATGTGCATGTTTTCCTACTTTTAAAATTTATAATTTGATTGTATAATCACTAAATATCATGTATAAATTATTGTTAAATCAGTTATATCAATTGCAATTAAATATGAGACATGTACTTTGAAGTATTTCATCCCCTTAAGATGTCCTATTAGGACATATCCTATATATTATATACTTAATTATTTCATTTGTTATGATGAGTCACCCTACTTTGAAACTTTTAATTTGATGGTATAATCAATAAAAAACATGTATATTACTTCTTTGATCCCCTTAAGATGTCATATTAGGACCCCTTAAAACATCCCCTTAAGACGTTGTATTAGGACATAAATATTATACTTAATTATATCATTTGTTATGATGAGTCACCATAAAGTATAATGCTTGTTTATATCACTTTATATTTATACTTAATTATACTCTTCATTGATCCCCTTAAGATGTCGTATTAGGACATATCCTAAATATTATAGTTAATTATATCATTTGTTATGATGAATCACCCTAAAGTATAATATTTGTTTATATCACTTAATATTTTTACTTAGTTATACTCTTCTTTGATCCCCTTAGGACATCATATTAGGACCCCTTAAGACATCCCCTTAAGATTTTGTATTAGGACCCCTTCATACATGAGGATGTGACTCCCATTCCAACATAAAATACCAAAAGAAAGGGTGGACGTAGAGGAAGAAGGTTGTAGTATTTTTGTTGGATGCTATTATTTTTTTTGACAACTTATAAATTAGTGTATTTTGTGGAACATGAGGTCAAGAGGACTTTTATGTTCTTAATTTTTCTCTGCCACTTTGCATGTTTTGTAAATATGGGAGTACATGATTTAATTTCAAAACTTTAGCCTATTTTTGGATAATTATGTTCTTTTTAAATTTTATTTTTAAAAAGAACTAGGAAATATGATGTATGCTTATAGAACATTTTTTTTGGAAAAACTCGTTACATTTTGATTGG
The DNA here is from genome assembly GCA_007258455.2 of Sequoia sempervirens. Classification (NCBI taxonomy): domain Eukaryota; kingdom Viridiplantae; phylum Streptophyta; class Pinopsida; order Cupressales; family Cupressaceae; genus Sequoia; species Sequoia sempervirens. The sequence goes on along the minus strand of VDFB02049258.1, from coordinate 19,080 downwards.
TATTTATGTTTAGTTTATAGAATTTATTAATGCTTTTGTTCTCTAATCTTGTATGGTATTATTTATTTCTTAAAATTTCACCCTTTGTGGTACATAAACAAATTGCTTTTGTTTGTAGATTATGATTTATTTTCTTATTTTATTAGATAACTTGTGTATTAGGACCCCTTAAGAAATCCTATTAGGACATGGATTAAATAAGTGAACATTGACTAATTATAACTAATTATTGAATACATATATCATGTATATCATGTATAGATCACTAAATTTAAAAAGTACAAAAATTGAAATGTCTTACTAATTTCAACTTTAATTTCATATTTGTATTTAAAATTAAACAATAATAAAGTCCATTATTTACAATATATTAAACTTCCATGAAAAAAATATACATTAAGTCCATAAGAGTACAACCCATGAAATAAAGTCCATGAAACAAAATATTAATTGGACATGGAACCAATATATATTAATTCCATAAGAGTACAACCCATGAAATCATATCTAACTCATATTGTCTCTATAATCAAGAGACCTCTTCACACCATGCAGACTACACGAATAAACTGAACCACTCTGTACAAGAGAAAGATGACATCAGACGTAAGATATATATATATATATATATATAATATTCAATTTCAAATTTAATTAATGTTATTCACAATGTATAATTTGTAATTGAATTTAAATATAATAAAAAATTTAAATTACCATGATATTTGGTTGCTTTGCATGTTCTCCTTGAGGTGTAACTATGATTGATTTAGGGAAAAAAGTCACAGTAACAAACTCCTGCAAGGTTAAATTTAAAGAATGTATACTTGAATTAGGTGGGTATGTGCAGGATCATCATGGAAAAACCAGGCCCTTAAGCGGCAAAAAATTCAGAAAAATCAGAGTTAGGCAACTTGACATACAAAATTGAATAAGTTATATATATTATTTCAAAAATATGTAAGAATAGAATCTATAGAAAATTGAATTTAGTTTCTAAACTATTAGGTTTATTTAAAAATAAAAAATCTGTTTGGTGAAAATTGGAAATTTCAATGTAATAGTACTTAAATTTCAGGGAAAAAATAAGCAGGTGTCTGTATGACCAACCTAACCACAATAAAATGATAATATTTTTATAATATTTTAGATATAAGTAGAGGACTCATGTCTGGATGTGATGCATATTTTTTGAATTTTTTTGCAAGTAAATAATTAATTATGAATTTTTTATTGCAAATTTAAAAAAAAAAAAAAACTCATATGTCTGAGCACCTTAACTTGATCAAACTTCATGAAATTCATTTTTTCTTTTTTTAATCCTATAGTATGCAAAGCATAGAATGTGATGCATGTTTTGGATTCAAAAAATGTAATACCGTTTGAAAGTTATACATGTTTTTCAATCAACCTATCAATCAGGACTTTAGTCATAATGCAAATAGAAAATGAATAATAAGTATTTATTAAATTCAAAGTAAATCATAATTTATATTGGTAGAAAGTTGAGAATCTCCTTTAAAAACCCTTTTCGTTCCATCAATTTTGGGTAAAAAGAGTCGTCAGCCACATACCCTACACATACCCATCATGATTCTGCACATACCCAGGTTAAAATATATATTCAAGTTTGTACATTTTGTGTAGAATTTTTTTTAAACAACCTAAAATTCAGTTGCCTCACGAGTAGTCGTGACATCTAATGTTTTTCTGATCCCCATTCCCATGGTTGTGTCAACCTAGACATACATATAGACATTTAATGCTTATAATATTTACAAGTGTACAAGCACATTTGATATATAGTGAATTAAAAAAAAATTATAATTGTAACTATAATAGTAATGTAAGTTAACTAAATAATTTACAATATAAATGTACCTACCTCTGATCTGTGATGCTCGACAACCTCTCGGGTGGAATCAATGTGGAAGTCAATTGACTCCCTTGAACCAACATAAATATTTGAAACATATGTTCATGATTGAAATATAAATTTAAAAGTAAAGTTAAAAATTATTTCATATATAATTTAAAATATTGAAATCAAAATACCCCATAAGGGTTGCCAACTAGGGCTGGTGTCGACATATGTACTCGCGGTGTAGATGATTGCCCCATCATTAGTGTCATCTGTACACCAAATAGTTGGATTGTTAAAATGTATTGCAATTTTCTTTCATATATATGTTCATTAAAATTCTTATAAATTCAACATGTAGGTGCATATTTATACCTATGTCACACTATCATTAGGGTGATGCTTTGTACTAAGAAATTCTATGAATGAACTGAGGTGACTAGGTGATCCACCAGAATCTCCACATCCACCTGAACTAGGTGTGGCTTGATCATGTCCATAGCATAGACAATGGAAACTAGTACATACATGTGGTGTAGACACTCATGGAGTGGTAATAGGACTAGCTCCATAAAATGTTCCTCCATCATCACGATCTCTAGGCTCTCTAGCTGCTATCATAGAAGAAAGTAGATCAATGTCTCATGTGAGCGTACTAAGGGATCCTAATGTGGATATCACTACACGTTGATGCACAGGTGTAGGAATGGAAGGACCAAGAGGAGCAACAAGGGGTTGTGCATGCATGGGGCATTAGGGATTAACCTTTTCCCTAACCTCTATTGTGGCATGCTACCACCAACACTCTGAAATGATTTAAAATCAAAATAATTGGGATTTTTCCCCAAAACAAACTCTACATATAGTTTCCTCAAAAAATATAATGGAACCTCTAGATTAGCATGTGGTGTACTGTTAAATACTATCCACCATTGATCCCATAAATGTGCATTCATATGTGGATGTATACACCACCTCATGGATATTCTAGATTTAGTTGCAGGAATGGGTTGCTATGTATTAGGGTCAAAAAATAAGGTGCTATATGGGATTTTTTAATTTTTAGGTTTAAATTTTTTTTATATGAGAGACCATCTACATAAAATCATGTCATCTCCTCTCTATCTCGTTGATGCCTATCTAAGTCATAATCAATCGACCTAATGGCATTGATAATGTTTTACATTGTAGATGCAAAATGTCTCACTTGTGGTGCAATCAATGCTTCATTTTTCATAACATTTATTTGGTTTTGAATGGATGCCATATTTTCATTGATACATGCTCACAAGCGAGCCTTGTCTAATCCAGTAGGTGGTGGAGGTGGAGGGGGTGGAGGTGGAGGTTGCCGAGGTAGTTGATTAATGATATCATCAATGTCAAATTGATCCTTGATAACTATATAAGTGTTCACCTGCATTAAATTATACAAAATTAACATACAAACTTACAAAATTACAAGAAATATTTAGTTAAATTTTAAACGTACATACAAATTTTTTTAAATAGGATGTGTATACATATACATACACATACATACATTAATTAAACTTGATCATGTGCATACAAATTTTAAAATTTAAGATGTACATACATTTAAAATTAAAAATACAATTCATAATACATGCATACATCATTTAACTAAACTATGCGTACATAAAAATTCCAAAATTTAAGATCTAGAACTATATAATTTTAATACATGTACATACTAAAAAATAAACTTGAAACAATCACAAAAGGCTCATTTATGTCTAACGCATATAAATTACATTTTTCCAACAAGAGAAATCATGGTAGTAGATAGTCATAAAATATATACTATTATAAATTCATCATTATAAGTTATTATATTCATAAATTCAACACTAAAATATATTCATCCAACCAAGTTCATATATTCATCACTAAAAATACCCATCCAACCAAATTCATCACAAAAAATATCCATCAAATCAAATTCACAAATTCATCACAAAAAATCCATCAAACCAAATTCATAAATTCATAACTATAATATCATTGTCTTAATTTATAAAGTGTTGCAGCTCTCTACATAATCTCTTCATTTCTTTGTGTTTTCCTTTTCAGAATTGGACTTTCTCCTCTCCTCTAGCCATCATTGATGTTCATCTAAGATCCCATCCATAGCCCTAACATCATCAACAACATTTTGCATCCTAGATGCAAAACACCTCAAAGGTGGTGTGATACATTCTTCATTTTGAATAATTTTGATTTGATCCTGAATGGTTCTAGTTTTGGCATTGATCTGTGATTGCAAGTGAGCACCATCAGTTTCAGGAGGTGGAGGTGGGGGGTTATGAGGTGGATTGGGTGAAGGTGGAAGTGAAGGTGGTGGAGATGGAGGGTGTGGAGGTGGATTACAAATATTATTGAATTGATCCATGATGATCTCTAAGATATAAGTTGTTGAAAAATGAAGGTAATATTGTAGCTTTGAACTTGTAAAACTATGAGACTGTAGATCTAATTAAGTGTTCTTTGTTATAATTCTTTATGTATGATTATCTATTTAGATCAATTTTACCAATTGTAGGTTTAGAGACAAAATATTGTAGAAGAATGAGACAAGAAGATAGAAGTGACACGACATATATGTGGAGAAACCCTTTCGGGAAAAAACTCCACCGGAATCAATAACATGCTTGTATTATTTAACCTTAGAACAAGATTACAATAATACTATATCAATCCTTGATTGATATGCTTCCTTTCCTTCAAAAATCCTTCTTCACAACCTACACAAAACTCTCATACACTTTTAGTAGCACAAGCTATCCATGCATTCCATGTGACCAAGCATGAATCCACACATCCCATGCCATGCTTCAAACCCTACACATGCACAAGCTCAACCTGCAAACCTACTCAAAACTCTGATACAATTGCTGCAATAAATAGACAATTAATGAGCATGTAAACTCATAAGAATTATCAAATACAAGAGCATAAATCTCCTCTAAAAAATCTACACCTAGATTGTGGAAGTAGAGTTCTAATGTGTAATCTGAGTTCAAACCAAAGTCTTCCTCAATTTAGGCCCCAAACTAAACACTTAACTGAATATTGATCAAGAAAATATATTGTAAGCTTCACCTCAGTTGGTTCCCAAGAATGGGCCCACTTAACTGATCCTTGTAAATATATTCTCATGCAAAAGGCATTAACTCAAAGATGCCAACTTGGGTACCCAAGGTGGGTCCAAGTCAATCTTAGTTAACTGAAACATATCTCTCCACCAATTCATGCAAACATTATGCATGATTGATCATCCCAACTTAACTAAAAGTATCCACCTATTATCTGTCATGCAACTGAAGTCATTAGTCATGCAACTCAAGTTAACTAAATTCAACTAGCATTCAACTCAAACTAACTACATGAAATTAAAGATAACTGAACCATAACTGAATTGAATTGAACTGAACTGAACTCCACTCATGTAAATTTCAATCCCTAACTTGTAGGATCTTTACATGCATTACTGAAGTGTTATCAATCCTCCAAACAATTAACTGAAGCAAGGTGGGTTCCACCTTCCATGTGGGTACCCCATGTGCTTCTATCTTGTAGGAACTCTTCTTGGAGTCAATCTTAGTTAACTGAAACATATCTCTCCACCAATTCATGCAAAAATTATGCATGATTGATCATCCCCACTTAACTAAAAGTATCCACCTATTATTTGTCATGCAATTGAAGTCATTAGTCATGCAACTCAAGTCAATTGAAGTCAACTAGCATTCAACTCAAACTAACTACATGAATTGAAGATAACTAAACCATAACTGAATTGAATTGAATTGATCTGAACTCCACTCATGTAAATATCAATCCCTAACTTGTAGGATCTTTACATGCATTACTGAAGTGTTATCTATCCTCCAAACAATTCCTGCAAACAAATCCTTGTATATCCACCATCCTGCAAAATAAGACTCCAAGGTAATAACACACATAGACATGCGATAAAAAACCTCTGAAGTAACTCATTGTAGTAAAGTGTAACCATTCCAAGAAAGGTTCCCCTCTCATACAAAACAAATATACCTTTTGGAACTACCACTGCATAGGTAATGCCAAAATTGAAAAGAAGATCACAACATTCACAAGTCCTCTTATAACACTTCACATAGAGGATGTGGCTAACTCCTCTTTCATAGTGTCAAAGAAGCCTACAATGATATGGAAAATAAATCTCTCATAGCATAAGAACCTTCAAGAATAAGACAATATTACCAAAAAGAGAGAACCTGCAAATCAAACCATGTTCTTATACCACACTAACATGTGCCAAACTGTGTAAAGTAAGATCTCCTTCAAAACTCCCAAACTGAAAGGATATCAACATATAACCATTCAACTTATAATGAAACATGGCAGAACTTAGATGTAAACCTCTCACAGAAAGTAGATCAAACTTAGCCAAACATTCCCTCAACAAAAGGGAATATGCCCAAAGCCACTAACTATCTCTCATACCTCTCCTACCCAAATCCTTAGAACTAACTCAAGTTCAATATTGCAAGGAGAACAATGGAAATACATAAAATCATGCATCTACTTCTCAACAATCCCTCATAACTCAATTTTCAAGACTAATGCATAAGAGAAGACAAGATACATACAAATAATGTATCTAATAACTAGGTAGTAAATACTTCTTCTAGATCATTTAACTGCTGAGTAGATGAAGAGTAGGATACAAGATTGTCCTGTGCATACAACACCAAGCAATATAGGATTTCAATAAAGAAAACCTTCTCATTAGGTCTATGATGGACACATCCATTTCCAGGTGTAGGCTTCTTGGTCTTTACTATTGAAATTTTTTATAACAAGTAACCATTCCAACACATATCTATTAACATAAGAAATATCTAGCCTAACCCAAGTCTCTCTAGTATCCTTGAGCACCCACCAATCAATCCATGCCAACTTCAAATGCAACCTGCATAATCATGAAGCTCCAAGAAAATGATTAATACTCAAAACCAAAAAGAACTACATCCTCTCCAAAGGAAGAACAACAACACCTTTACCAAAGACTCCAAGGGTCCTTCATGAAACAAGATGTTAAAATGTCTTCAAATCACATGAAGATAACCATATCCTACCAAATCTCCCACCGAACTGTGATACCGAGCTATACATGGCAACAAGATAAACATCAAACCATCACCATCAAAAAATCTGACTGAAACATGTAACCAAGCTATCCATGATACTGTGATAACCATCTCCTAAATGAAGATCATCCATGGCCCCAACACAATCAAAGAAATTGTTGTTAATGACACAACTCCCAAAAGGTCAAGAAAACCATAATATCTAAACCAAGAAGATAAAACACACTTCTTTTACAAATATATAATAACACAATAGTAAAAGCCCCCACTACAGCCAAAAAAACTTCACACTGTTAAGAGAAAGGTGTCCCAAACTCTACCCAACTGTTAGCTCTGATACCCAATATTGAAAAATGAAGGTAATATTGTAGCTTTAAACTTGTAAAACTATTAGACTGTAGATCTAATTAAGTGTTCTTTGTTATAATTCTTTGGGTATGATTATCTGTTTAGATCAATTTTACCAATTGTAGAAAGAGACAAAATATTGTAGAAGAATGAGACAAGAAGATAGAAGTGACACAACATATATGTGGAGAAACCCTTTCAAAAAAAAATGCACCAAAATCAATATTGCTTGTATTATTTAACATTAGAGAAAGATTACAATAATACTGTATCAATCCTTGATTGATATGCTTCCTTTCCTTCAAAAATCCTTCTTCACAACCTGCACAAAACTCTCATACACTTTCTGAAGCACAAGCTATCCATGCATTCAATGTGACCAAGTATGAATCCACACATCCCATGCCATGCTTCAAACCCCCGCACATGCACAAGCTCAAACTACAAACCTACTCCAAACTTTGATGTAATTGCTGAAATAAATAGAAAATTAATGAGCAAGTAAACTCATAAGAGTTATCAAATAAAAGAGCATAAATATCCTCTCAAAAATCTATGCCTAGATTTTGCAAGTAGACTTCCAATGTGTAATTTGAGTTCAAACCAAAGTCTTCATCAATTTAGGCGCCCCAAACTGAAAACTTAACTAAACGTTGGTCAAAAAAATATCTTCCAAGCTTCACCTCAAAGTTGGCACCCAAGAATGGGCCCACTTAATTGATCCTTGCAAATCTCTTCTCATGAAAAAAGTGTTAACTCAAAGATGCCAACTTGGGTACCCAAGGTGGGTCCAAGTCAATCTTCGTTAACTGAAACATATCTCTCCACCAATTCATGCAAACATTATGCATGATTGATCATCCCCACTTAACTAAAAGTATCCACCTGTTATCTATCATGCAACTGAAGTCATTAATCATGTAACTGAAGTCAACTAGCATTCAACTCAAACTAACTACATGCAATTGAAGATAACTGAACCATAACTGAACTGAACTGAACTGAATTGAACTCCACTTGAATGTAAGTATCAATCCCTAACTTGTAGGATCTTTACATGCATTACTCAAGTGTTATCAATCCTCCAAACAGTTAACTAAAGAAAGGTGGGTTCCACCTTCCATGTGGGTTCCCTATGTGCTCCTATCTTGTAGGAGCTCTTCTTGGATAACCCCACATGTTCCTATCATTTAGGAATAATTACAAATGTCAATTTACATGTTCATTTCATTCAAATTTAATCTCTTTCTAATCCTAGTGTTGAGGAACACTTTCCAAGGACTTAGGAGATACATGAAATATGTTTAGGATTGCAATTAAATGGCATCCTATTCCAAACATAAGTGAACCTGCATTAGATTTGTAATCTCAAAATGTAAGATACATGTTTAGGAAATAACCTTAAACCATTCAATCTAAATTTCCTAATTGAATACAAATGATAATGTGTGTAAGCCTCAATTATGTCTTTAAGGAATGTTACTTGAATGAAAAAATAAAATTTAATTATTAATATAGGATGTCTTAAGGGGATCTATTTATACAAAATCACATGGCTTAAGGGAATAAAATTTGATGAAGTTGCCCAAGGCAACCAAATTTCATTAAGGTCCTAGGACAAAATGAATGCTTTAGGGTTTATGGTTTCGAGTTTAGGATTTAGGGTTTAGAGTAATAGGATGGCTTAAGGGGATCTATGTAGTAAGTTCCTAGGAGAAAATGACATGGCTTAATTGAATAAAATTTGGTGAAGTTTCCCAAGGAAACCAAATGTCATTAAATTCCTAGAACAAAATGATGGCTTTAGGGATTAGGGTTTAGAGTTTTAAGTCTAGGGTTTAGGGTTTATGGTTTAGAGTTTAGGGTTTAGGGTTTAGGGTAATAGGATGGCTTAAGGTAATCTATGTAGTAAGGTCCTAGGACAAAATTAATGGCTTAAGTGAATAAAATTTGGTGAAGTTTCCCAAGGCAACCGAATTTGATTAAAGTCTTAGGACAAAATGATGGCTTTAGGGATTAGGGTTTAGAGTTTAGAGTCTAGGGTTTAGGGTAATAGGATGGCTTAAGGGGATCTAATGTAGTAAGGTCCTAAGAAAAAATTACATGGCTTAAGGGAACAAAATTTGCTGGAGTTTCCCAAGGCAACCAAATTTCATTTTAAGGTCCTAGGACAAAATGAATGCTTTAGGGTTAAGGGTTTAGAGTTTAGAGTTTAGGGTTTAGGGTTTAGGGTTTAGGGTTTAGGGTGAAGTTTGGGTGGCCTTTGGAATAATGGACTTGCAAGTTATTGTTTCAATTGACCAACCTCTCATGAAATCTCATTCATATTATAATCTTGCACGATCTTATTATTGTTAAATTTGGTTGCCTTGGGCAACTTCACCAAATTTTGAGAACTTCTTTGATCCCCTTAAGAAATGTCATATTAGGACCCCTTAAGACATCAGTTTAGGGTTTAGGGTGATAGGATGACTATTAAGGGGGTTACTATTTTTGATTCATCATGTATATACAAGAATATTATTTTATGAATAGACTAGCTTTTTCGTAATACAAACACATATTTATGTATTATTAAGATTGAGTTTTATGTATACTTTAACTTGACATTTTTAAAATTGAATATAAGATTATTTTATTTAACATGTTTTTCATTAATATATATATATAAGAAGTTTAATATACTATGATAAAGTTGAATATTTCCCACTTAAATGAATTTTATGATATAAAATGTATAATAAAATTAGTTAATGTCGAATTTTCTCAAAGATCCAAAATCTTATTTTATTTTGGACTATTTGGAATTGAAAGAACCTCAAAGAAAGAAAAGAAAAATATTTAGATTCTTTAAGTTTCTAGGTAACTAGTGCAAATTGAGATTCTAGACTAAACAATAAGTCTAATTAATAACTAATTAACTAGAACATGAGAGTTAAGATTGTGAAAAGACCAGAGACAACACATGCTTTACAAGAAATGGAAACAAGGCATGACTAAGAGAGATCAAAACATAAAATAGAAATGAATGCAAATATTATCTTATTAAGTGACAATTGGAAATGTATTGTACAAGGATTTAGGACTTTGCTAACTAAATTTGCAAACAAACATCATTCAAATTTATCAATTGTAATGATCCACTAGTCCCACAAGTAAAGTTTAACATATTGTTTTCTATTCTAATTATATCTATGTTCATAATGTTTAATTGATCATGGTTCTGGATGAATACACATTTAAATGTATAATATTTATCAAATCCTATTTCATTATCAATATCAAGGACTCTAATTTACTATGTATCAACCTAAATCTATCGAATAATTTCTTCCATAGGCATGCTTACATACTTGTCTCCATACAATCCAAATGAAATTTAAAAAATTTAAGCAATGCAAATGAATTTTTTCCATTATCAAATATTCTCGAGCTTGAAATCAGCATTTTTGAAACATAGATTTTAGGAACTTAAAATGCTTGCTCTCTTCCTGAGTTTTTCACCTAGAAAGAGAGAGATTTGGGTTTGCTAAAATGCTTATGTGACATTCAAATTAAGGACATGTGTGGTATGATATGATGTAAAATAATTAAACTAAATGCAATTGATTGATTAAGATGATCTAAAATGCATGCAAAACTAAGATTTATGCCTTGTTTGAAAACATAGTGTGATATGCAGAAACTATGAAAAATGAAGACAAAAAGAAATATGCAAAACATAAAGTACAAGGTCAAATATGAGTGCACCTAGATGATGTGTGAGATTTCTAGAATGTCTAGAATGCTGATGAATTTTTTTTATTTTTCACAGTGGGACTCATTCGCTAAGGGTGGTGAATCAGTCCTCCGATTGGTGAAAAAGTGTTAGGAATTGATTTTTGACAATCGGGAGTTAATTTCTGACAAAATGAAAATATCCAAATTTCAAGTGGGACTCATTTTCCAAGGGTTCTAAATCAGTCCTCCCCAAGATTTCTAAAAAGTAAATGGTCAGCACTGCTACTCTAGATCTGGAAATGACTGAATATCAGGTCGTCGAGGTTAATTCTTTAGAAAATGGGTTGAATGTCACTCAAATTGCTTGAATAGATGATGAATTAACTTGAAGAGCCTAGTTGACATGAATTCCACTTTTCAACACCTTTAAATCTTTCAAATCTACAAAACAAAGGCTACAAAGACACATGCAAAGGGAAAAAATGTTGGGGGGTTAGTGAAACTTACCACATCCTTGAATATGAAAATATGAAGTGATGTTAATGGCTACTCCAATGTGCTTGAAAGTGCTTGAATTGAAGATGAAAAATGCTTGATTTCTTGAATGCTTGAATATGGAGATTGTAGGAGATTACTTGAATTAGGAGATGTAAAATGAGGTGAAAAATGCCTATTTATACAAATCTTGTGCCTTAGTATCCATTCATACCTCATCACAAGCCAAAATGAAGTGAATTTTTAGAAAAATCCTAAAAGAAATTTGAAATATTTTGAATTTGGGCCCAAGGGGGACTCATTCTTCACCCTTGGTGAGTGAGTCCTACCTAGGACCCAAAACCAAGTGTCGAAAATAAAGTTGTGTTTAATGTTGTTTGTTGGGATACGACCCAAAAATACACTTAATATAAGCATATGAGGGCATAAAGAGACAAAATAAAGCATAAGAAGGGTGTAAATAGGGAAAAATGGCTAGAAAAGTGTGAAATCTAGTTACAAGACTTTACAAAACTTCAATAGAGGACTTTTTGATGACAGAAAATGTGGTTTTTTAGGGGAATTGCATTAAATAGAGTCTAGAAGAATCTAGAAATATCTTACAACACTTCACAACACTTTCACAAGACATTGTTCTTTGAGTTTTAGCACCAAAATAAGTATGTTCAAGCCAAGATACATCATTAAATTAAAGCAACATAGCTCCAACACTATGAAACAATGCCTAAAAGACTATGAAAATGACAAAGGACCATTTTTTGATGGTACATTTAGCCCCCACTTTAGTGAGAGAAACTTGATTCTTCACACTACAGTAGCCATGAACATCAAGAAGAGGGTTCAAATGTACTTACATTAGCAAGATGAAATACAAAAAATAAGAGGGATGATTAAGCCCCTAGGATGAAGAGCCCATGGAAAACTGAACATAAAGATAAAGGAACACATAGGTGTTGAGAGAAATTGAGTGAAGCTTCGATCATCAATCCAACTAGTTGTGAAGAGAGATCTAGGCTGATTGTTTGAAATAATGTGTACTCTCTCTGGGGCCATGAAACTCATTGTTAGCAGGCTGAGAAGGCACAAAAAGTAATATACATGCACTAGTTGGTATGCACTCACAAACAAACACAAAAGTGGCTATGGGGAAAATTCATGCTGCTACTTGGGCTTCCCGCTCAACCATGTTAAAGCTATACTCACTTGATAACTTTAACAAGGTGCCACAAAGCCAAAGAAAATGCAAATGTTGGTTTAAGTTTTAGAAAAATAGGATGGCACCATGGGCATGCAAGTTGTGTTATGCAAGGTGGCCAAACAAATAGGACAACTCCACAGGCATGCAAGTTGTGTTATGCAAGATGGTTAAATGAGAATGCAATATGTAAAAATGTTATGTGTAATATACAACTGTTCAAAGGAGTCTTGTTTAGTTTATGCAAGGCTAGTCACTTAGGGAACATTGTGTCTAATGTCTCCAAAAGAGGACCAATCAAAGAATAGTATATTCACAACTTAGGGGATGCAATGCATCACATCAAACCATAAAGAGGAATGCAAATTGTTGAGATAGATCACACTTATGAAAGAAATTATACCCAATGTCATCCACAAACTAACAAATGCATCACACAAATGATAAGGCGTCACTAAGAATGCAAATGAAATAATGGTAATGTATTCCCCCACTTTAAAGGAATTACTATACATCATTCTGTGAGTAATTACTTGAAAGTAGAGAAGAAAAGAAAATGCCAAAAAGAAAACAAGACATGAGAGCCAACTTGGAAAGCTCTATTCCAAGACATATGTTTCAAAGTTAAGCTGTGTCATGTCAAAGAAAATGAAAAATAAAGAAAGAAAGGGAGTTGCCCCCTAGAAAAGAAAGCACACCAAATACATAAGGGGTCTATGGATTTGGGGTCAGTATGTTCGTTGTTTTAGCACTTGTTGTTGTATTTTGTATGAAAGAGCTCAGAACTGTCATCATTCCCCAAAGCACATAGAACTAGAAGAATGACACAAAGAGAGCGAAAAAAAAGTAATAGAAAGTCCAATTTTTGTCAACATGGAAGCGAGATTGTAGTCTTGACACTTTGCATCATCCCCGACAGGAAAACACAAACAAAAAAAAGAAAATGAAAAGAAAAAAAAGCTTTTGAGTCAACATGAAGGAGACATTTCAGTCTCAATGCTTTGCATCATCCCCAAAAGGAAAACTAAAAACAAAAGAAAAAAAGAGAAAAAGATAAAGACTGTTTGGGTCAACATGGAAGAGACATAGGGTGTCTCTACGCTTTGTGTCATCCCCAAAAGGAAAAAAAAAGAAAAAGAGAAAAAGATAAAGACCATTTGGGTCAACATGTAAGAGACATAAGGTGTCTCTATGCTTTGCGTCATCCCCAAAAATGAAAACACAAAACCAAAATGAAAAAGACAAGGAGACAAGGAGAAGAATAGAGATACAGATAGAAGAAGTGTACAAAGAGAAGGAGACATCAAAAACACAATACGAGGGAACATGATACAAGAAAAAAGAAAATGAATGTGAAGAAAAGACTAAGTAGGAAAATGCAGATCATCCATCAAGTCATCTGCCTCCCAATCATGTTCAGTGGAATGCGAAGGTGATTGACTATTTAAAGGAGGAATCACAAGTGTCGAACTAATAGTTGTACTAGGTTCTTCACTTGTCAAAGAGGATTTATCATTTAAGCTCATTTTAGATGAAAATAAAGAGTTCACTGAGTTGTTTATTTTTTTATTGATGTTAGCAATCGTCACATCTCCATTGTCATCATCAAGATTAATAATGACAGGAGGAGGAATGGTGATTTCTAAGGATGGATGTATCAAGAGTGTGGGTTGGATATGTTTATTTGGTTGAAATTTTTGGGTTGAAATTGCATGTGATTGGTCAGGATGGGGAAGAGGGTCATCTATATCTTTTGTCAAAGGTAAATATTGATTGTCATGATTGGTTTCTGTTTGAGCAAGGAGACGACGATGAAGGCAACATTCACGATCAAAATGGTTCCATTTAATTTTGTTTTGGAGTTCTTGAGGTGTAAGAACAGATTGAGTGGGCATGGGTTCTTCTACTTTCGAAAGGGGAATAGTAGAAGAAAATAAAGGGGAAGGATCAATCACTTTCTCCTTTGCTTTGTATATTTTTTTGATACGAGGAAGTGACACAGGAACCATTTCGTGGTCCCTTGATCATTTAGATGATGGTTGGGAAGTATCAGGAAGATATTTTTCTAAGGGTGTGATGATCTATTGAATATCAGATGCAGGTGTAATCATGGTTTCATCGAGGATAGGTGGAGTGGAAGTGGAAAAATGTGTGTGATGAAGGGATAATTCAGCAATCTTTTTGGCTTTAAACTTCTGATAAGTGATGTAAAAGAAGTCCTTTCAAGGAGTGATAAGTTCCATGGGTTCAGGCCAAAAGGCTTATAATGAAAAGTTACATTTGGAAGATAAAGGATTAAAACCACTATGGTTTACAATGAATACCTCATTGCCATGTGGAAACTTCAATAACTTGTGAATAACTAATGGGACTACTTGCATTGAGAAAATCCAAGGAAGGCCTCGCCGCAAACAAAATTGGTCAAATTATGGAATAATAGAAAACATTACTGCCAAAGTCTTAGGTCCTATTTGTAAAGGTAACACGATTGATCCAATTGTAGGGCATGCAAAACCATGATGTGTTTTAATCCATGCAATCGATGGATTATAATTATCTTGATATAGATCATGTAATACTAGGTGTAGACATCCAAATTTGGACACTTAATTTATCCAAATTTATCACTTTTCGTCTAAACATCCTCTTATCCTAGTTAATTAAATAATATTACTATTATTTAATTAATAATTAAATACCTTACCCTCCTTAATCCTCTTTTCATCAAATAAATTAAATAAATATTACATTTATTTAATTCCTCACATGTCATTTTCATTTAATCCTAATCCATCTCCTAATTTTTTCATTAGGGGTGTGCACATGCCTAATCCTTGATTAGGATGTGTCACATCCTCCAACTTTTGCAAGTTGGCTTCTAATTCTCATTTATCTTCTAATTATTGATTAATTAAGCCTAATCATTCTACAAGGAATTTTTAATTCCTTTTTATTTGTCCTAGATTTCCCTCCTTTATATGTGAATTTTTAATTCACATTCCATCCTTCCAAGGCTTCTAGAACCTTGGACTTGTCACAATCTCCACATGTGACCAACCTTGGACTTGTCACAATCTCCACATGTGACCAAGTCCCACTTTTTTGGAGCCCACCTTTTATCCTCTAGATCATCTTATGAATTGGAATTCCTACCACTCTAAGTGTGCAAAATAACTAAGAAACATGAAAGACAAAACACCAAGGACACCTCAAGATTAGCCAAAAGAGAGTTACAACGAAAAGGAATGCAAATAAAGCAAAACACTAACACTTTTACCTCCCTTGTTGTTGAAACTTCTTTGATTGGCCCTTGCTTAGATTGGTTGTGTGCTCCTTAGATGATTGTTTGAATGTCTATAATGCAAGCTTCAATATGCAAAATGATGGACAAAGATGGTTGAATGATTGAAAAAGGCTTGGACAGCATGTAGTTATGAGAGTGCAAAGTGTTGAGAATGCAAAATGACAGCATAAGGGTGCAAGATAGCTAAGTGTTGTAGAAATGCCCTTGAGGAGGGGGTATTTGAGAAGAATTTGAATTCCTCTAGAGAATTCAACGGCCAAGATTGTTCTTAACAAGGTCAGAAGATGATGGGCTGTGGGTTGAGAACCCACAAGCCCTCACATCTGATACATGTGGAGTGGGTGAAGTGGACAAGAGTGGAAAGGAGGTGGAGATGAGTTGTCAAAAGGTACATGAGGTGGAAAAGGACATGCACCTTGGGGATGAGGATTTACAAAAGGGATTTCTTGTCCCCAAGTGAGAGTGAAAGAGACATTTGAGGAATTTTAGAATTCCTCAAAAATCTACATGGGAAAGGAAGTAGAGTTTCTAGAATTTGATTAAAACATACTCCTCTACATGCATTCAACTCTTGACTTGTCATCTTCACATTGTCTCATTCCTTGGAGCCCATATTCATCTCTAGGTCATCCCATGAGTGTGAATTTTTAATTCACATTTATATCCCCAACCACCTCTCGTTTTCCCATGTAGATTTTTGAGGAATTCCAAAATTTCTCAAATGTCCCTTTCACTCTCATTTGGGGACAAGAAATCCCTTTTTGTGGAAATTTCCTCAATCCCCAAGGTGCATGTCCTTTTCCACCTCATGTACCCTCTTGACACCTCATCTCCATCTCATATCCCCTTGGCCATTTCACCCTCCACATGTCAAGATGTGAGGGCTTGTGGGTTCTCAACCCACTATAGCCCTTCATCTTGGCCTTGTTGGAGCAATCTTGACCGTTGAATTCTCTAGAGAATTCAAATTCTCCTATAAATACCCCCTCCTCAAGGGCATTTCCAATACTTTAGATTTGAGCACTACATAAAGCCGCTTCTTATTTGTCTTCTCAACATTTTTCACTTCATATTAGCATATTGTTCATTTGACCAAGTTTTCAATCATTCAACCATCTTTGTTCATCATTTTGCATATTGAAGCTTGCATTATAGTCACTCAATCTATCATCTAAGGAGCACACAACCAATCTAAGCAAGGGCCAATCAAAGAAGTTTCAACAACAAGGGAGGTAAAAGTGTTTGTGTTCATTTTATTTACATTCCTTTTCATTGTAACTCTCTTTTGGCTAATCTTGAGGTGTTCCACCGGGCGTGCCAGAAATGTATACCTTGGAATTCCTACCGCTCTAAGTGTGCAAAATAACTAAGAAACATGAATAATAAAACACCAAGGACACCTCAAGATTAGCCAAAAGAGTGGTTCAACGAAAAGGAATGCAAATAAGATAAAACTCAAACACTTTTACCTCCCTTGTTGTTGAAACTCCTTTGATTGGCCCTTGCTTGGATTGGTTGTGTGCTCCTTAGATGATTGTTTGAATGTCTAAATGCAAGATTCAATATGCAAGATGATGAGTAAAGATGGCTAAATGATTGAAAAGGCTTGAGAATTCAAATGGACAGCATGTAGTTATGAGAGTGCAAAGTGTTGAGAATGCAAAATGACAGCATAAGGGTGCAAGATAGCTAAGTGTTGTGAATGCCCTTGAGGAGGGGGTATTTATAGAAGAATTTGAATTCTCTAGAGAATTCAATGGTCAAGATTGATCCAACAAGGCCAAGATGAAGGGCTATGGTGGGTTGAGAACCCACAAGCCCTCACATCTTGACATGTGGAGGGTGAGGTGGCCAAGGGGATATGAAATGGAGATGAGGTGTCAAGAAGGTACATGAGGTGGAAAAAGGACATGCACCTTGGGGAGTGAGGATATTTCTACAAAAAGGGATTTCTTGTTCCCAAGTGGGAGTGAGGGACATTTGGAGGAATTTCTGTGGAATTCTCAAAAATCTACATGGAAAAGGAAGTAGGAAAGGATATAAATGGAATAAAAATCTATGAGCCCAGTGGATGGTTTTAGGGAGGATAAAGGTGGGGTGGACGGCTGGCATGGGATAAATGGAAGGCATGGACAGGGACAGCCCAGGGTGAAGAATGGAATGTGAATTAAAAATTCACATATAAAAGAGGGGAATCTAAGAAGAATAAAAATGAATTAAATTAATTTGACCATCTCAGGGCGGCCACGCCCCGCATTGCAGCGTGGACACGCCCCTAACTTCCTGGGGATGTCATTTACAAACCGTACGTCGAATCAACTTCGTTCAAAAACCAAAATTGCTTAATTTTTTGAGCTCTATCTAGTGGTACCTTTTATTTCTTCCTATCTAATCAAACAAATCCATTCCTTTGATCATCTAATCAATCCAAGCACACCAATCCGATCAAGTTCATCTAATCACAATTATCCAATCAACATCATCTAATCATTTGATCCTATCCAATCAAACTAATCTAGTACTTTAATCAAATTCATAAAATCATCTACCCGATCCAATCATCCGTCTACCGAATCCCATCAAAATCAAAAGCAATCCCATCCAATCATCCTAATCTGAGCTTTTGTCCAATCCTGATCTGAGCTGGACCAAAATCCCGATTTGAGCTTTAATCCGTTCCCGTCCAAAATCTTTTATCCATCCTCTTTATCCTTTCACCATCATGAATCCCCATCCTCCATCAATAGTAGTCAAGGGAAACCTTAATTACGTGGACGACGATAATGAAAGTCTTGTCGATCAAGAAGAATATGACATAGATCCCCTTGATGCTATTGTCACTAGTAAGATCTCTCCACCCACTTTCCACAATCCAATCACCCCTTCCAGTTATCCTGTTATACCTTCATCCATGCCTAATCATGCTCCTTATGCCACCTTTGACAATGGATATCCAGTATCTTCTTCATCCCCATATTTGTCATGTCCATCTACATCAGCCTCT
>VDFB02049257.1:0-21462 GCA_007258455.2 Sequoia sempervirens | reverse complement strand
TTTTGTCATGTCAGTCACAATAAATCAAACATCATCCACAAAGACACAATAGTCATCGAAATATCAAACAATTCACACATTAACAAGATTAAAACAAGTCAACAATGTCATCAAGTCAAATCAAACGAATTTCCAAAGAAACAACCAAAACAAATCAGCTTATGTTTGCTACAGGATGTGTCCTTGAAAATAGACATCATCAAAACAATCAACCTATGTCTTATATAGGATGAGTCCTTCCTGAATACATACACTATCAAACAATCATCATAGCCTTACACAGGTTGTCACATCAATGACATCAAACACAATGTCTTATAGGATACGTGTCTTTTTGAAACCAAGCTTTTGTCATGCCTTATACAGATAGTCACAAATTCGAAACTAGACTCAACGTCTTATTCAGTATGTGTCTCTCCTAAAATCAGGCTCTATCAACCAATCATCTTATCAATCAAAACAATCAAACAAATAGATCAAGTTTTGGAAAATATTTTACTGGCTTTTGACTTTGTGGCTTATTTATCTTATCATTTTATTTGGCTTTAATTTGGAATCCGGATACTAGCTTTCTCAAAGATGTCCCATGAAGGATTTAGAGAAGCAACGATGTATTAGAATTCCATTTTCTTTGACTACTGTTTGTCGACTATCTTTTAACTTTGGATTTTGAGTCATGTTACTAGTTTCCTCAAGGATGTACCATGAAGGATTTAGAGGAGTGATGATGTCTCATGACTCATCTTTTATTGTTTTCCATTTGTGGTTTGTCTTGACAAAAAGACTGGGGCAACAATGCCATGAATATGAGTTAGGACATTCCTTGTCTGCGACTGTTTGTTGTTAATAGGTAGATGACCTTGCACACCTTGATCTATGTCATATCATGGTGTTTGTCTCCATTCGTATTAGTTACTGCCCAATGATCTGATAAAGTGCAAAGCCTTTTGTGATTTGGAAAAATATCAAAGATTGCTAATACTAACATCCATGTCTTTTATTATTCATCTTTCTTTTCACACTAACATTTCTTCTTTTCTACATCTTCACCACCCTTATCTATTTTCCTCTATCCTTTTGTCCTTCATCTTCTAGTTCTCTCATCGATTTCAAGAGCACACTCATGTTCTTTAAGGAACATACTGTCATCTCGAGGGGCAGCTTTCACACTACCTCCTTGTCATCACTTATCCTAACATTCTTGGAACATATCTCTCATCCCTACTTTTCTTGGTATATCTCTCATCCTAATTTTGTTAGAGCATATATTTCTCTTTGACTGATATGATAGGAGTATATTGTATCAAGAGGGGCAAAATGAAGACAATAAAATTTGGTCTAAGCCTGCGACTTCAATTTCTTCATAATTTGTATTGTCATGGTTGTGATTAAATAATGTTAATTATTTAGTTAATTTCTAAAGTCCTTTCTCATCTATTAATTAAATAACTTTTAACTATTTAATTAATTCATTTTAACATTTATTCTTCTATTAATTAAATAAACTTAATCATTTAGCCAATTCATATTGTCTTTATTCAAATCCCGATTAATTAAATAAATGTTCTTTATTTAATTACATCACTAATTAACTTTATCCTCTTTCTTAAATTAAATAAATTCTTATTTAATTTATCCTAATCATATTTCTGACTATAATTAAATAAAACTTTAATACTTTAATTATTCATTTAACCTTTTCTTTAGTTAATTAAATAAATCTTATTTATTTAATTTAATCCTTAAATGTCAAATGTTGAATTAAATAATCATTAAATTCATAAAAGCCTATTTTTGACATATTCTTCTATATTTAGATAATTGTTTAAGTTATCTAATTTCCACTTAACTTGAGATCTATTTAAATCAGTTAGCTATCTCTTGATTTAATGTTTGATTGTCTTTCACGAATAAAATCTCTGTCATAACTAGTCAGTTATCTAGTTTTAATTCTTACATATGCATGTACACATTTATTAATTAAATATCTTTATTTAATTAATTAATTTATGCGTGCATTCAAACAAATCATTTTCTTTAATCTATCTTTATCCTTTTCATGCAATCATTATTCTTCTAATTTTCAAATACTTTCAACTAGAGATTAAATCATTATTTAATCTTGATCTCTATTCTATTCTTCAGTTTTATCACTCACGTTAGTACTAACACTTATCTCAATGCATGTCAAATCTTTTAATCTGAATCATCCGTCTATCTTTCGATCTTGGCCTCTCATTCAAATGATCAATTTTCTATAAATTGACTTGGCTTTCATCATTGCAACTCTCCCAAAATTGTATGACTTTTGGAGCACTTGTTTAATCTTTGATATATTTTGCTATAATCACATACATTAAGGCTATACTTGCACACATACTAAAAATATGAGGGCAAGAATACCATCATGATGAAATGGAGAAGGACAACATAGGTTATCCATGGAGTTACATCGATCTTTGGTGATATTGTTTTATGTTTTAACTATTTCCTTTGTTCTTTGTTGTTTGACTTTAGATTTCATTAGAGTTTATAGGTTTTGTTATTGATTTAATCTTTCATTGTTTTCGTGATATTACACTAGCTACAACAATATATTGTGTTCTATGGAATAACCTAGATTATATGTCTATCAAGCAATTCAAGCATCCATCAATTAAATTTTGTGGAAAATTATGGTGTGAAAATCACTTCGACAAGGGTTTCATGCCTAAGGTAGCATTATCCATTTATCATTTGTCATTTCAGTCAATTATTGTTATGTCCTATGCTCAACCTAAGGCATGCCCTGTTGATCATCATCATTTTTTACATGGAGGTAGAAATACCAAAATGGGGTTTGACTTAGAAAATCCATTATACACCACAACCTTTCCCCCTCTTTTCATGTGTATAGAAAAGATTCAAAAGTTTCATAAGAAATAGGTCATAGGAAACATAAAAAAAATAGTAACATATCTTTTAGACATTTTAGATCCCAATTTTTTTTTTATGACTAGGGTAGTAGCACTACTATCCATCCAAATTAGGCTTAAATTTTAATAGTAGGTTCTTCTTTGTATCTCTTTAGATCTATAATTATTCTGAAATTTTTTGTTTTCGTCTATGATAAATTACATTTTCAAATCTAGGGTTTATGTCAAATAGACTTGTTAAAACACACATAAAATTTATCATCTTTGCAACTCAAGAAAACACAAACCCTAGGAGATTGGCTCTCCTTTGTGTCAACAAGCCGATTATCAAACCCTAGTTAGTTTGTATTTCAATGTGGGGTCAAAGTGAAAAGAAGTTAATCCTAGCTAATCTAGTTGGATCTAGGATCACTTTTCCTACTCTACAGGAAATAAATTTTCTACTAAAATCCAAATGAGTAATTTATTTTTATCATGCATATCACAAGCACATGCAAAAAAGAAGACCCAAAATAATTCTTGAGCTCTTCATGTTGAACTATTGCTCTGATACAAATATAATTCCCAAAATTACATTAGGACAAGGAGTATGAACCAACATTTTTTTTGTTTTAATTTTACTTAAGCATCATGTAACTAGTTACTAGAGAGCTACTTATGGTAGAAAAATAATGCACACTTTCCAAAATTACATGGACCTCATGATAAGACACATTTCTAATGATAGGTGATAAGAGATAATGAGCAATTATCACTTACTAATGTTGCATGTATATTGTGATAAGACAAACTTCTAATGGTAGGTGATACTTGAAACAATGTGCAAGTGTTGATGGTCTCATTCCATCACACCTATGTGGTGGATAACTAAGAAAGGGCATGGTGTCTCCATACAAGGAATCGTTGGTTAGGTCCAAGTATAAGAGTATTAATTCCATCTTGGACTCTAGGTGATCATAAAATGGTCAAGCTTGAATTCCCGTGAAACCCTAACCAAGCTAATGATTCAATTTAAAACATGGGAAATCAAATATGACTGACTAGGTAAAAGTTGAAAGTAGCAAGGTGACTATAATAAGGTGCAATACTTTAGAGGTGTGTTTCAAATTTAACTCAATATAATTTGAGACAAGGTTACACAATAACATATGTTACCATTTCTAAGATTACACAAAATTTAATTAAGATCAATGTTCGCCACAAAATATTTGAAATTGACATACACATCTGCCTTGTAATTTACCTAGATTTAAATTCAATGGAGAAATTGACTTAAACATTTTTATTTATCTCAAGTAACTATAGTCTCAAATTATTAATTAATTTATTAAACCAAGTTTATTATTTCCTTAGGGGTCTCAACATTTTTTTTAATTTCGTTGACCAATTTATTTAAGATGCTCATTAAATGCCACCTAGAATGTTAGCATCATGAGAGAAACATTCTATTTTTTTAAGATGATGTCTTCTTGAAGGGATTACAATTGTAAAAAAATACTTATATCCGTAAGTATTTTGAAGCTCTCCTTGAATTTTCAAATTGTATGTATATTTTTTTCTAATATTAATTTTAAAGTAATTATTTATTTAGTTACAATTGAAGATTAAATTTTAAATCATATTTTGAATTTAATTAACTTGCAACTGCCATCCTCAAGGTTAGCTTACTTATTTAATAATACAATCTTAATCTTTTTAGAGATGCCCCCTCTAGTTAATTGAATTTCATAGCAATATATTATAATAGCCATCAAAGAAATTATTTGTTAACCATTTTCCCCTAATTGTCCTTCCAAAAAGTATGTAAGGTGCTAATCCCCACCCAAAAAAGATTACTTCCACATAAATTTAAATTAATGATGTGAATCTTGTTTCCAACAACATTGAAACCCTAATTTCCAACTTTATAGGACTACCCTGTATATTCTTATTTCACAATCACACTCATTCTAGCTCTTCAAACCAAGAGGGAAAGCAGAGGAAAGGAGGGAGCCCAAAATCCTCCAAGTAAAATAATTTTATTATCATTCATTTGAATTTATTTTCATTTGCACATTTCTCATAATGCAATTCTTAGCTTCCTTTTCCTTCGTTGAAATAAGACTATAGACACCTAAAATTTGACCTTACCTAACCACACCTAATTTTAGCTTGTCCTAAGTCATTAATTAAATAAATATATTATTTAGCTAATTAGTTCTATCCTTCTCCCATATTTATCCTAATCATTTAATTAAATATATATTTATCATTTATTTAATTACTTTTCCCATCACATGATGCCAATAAATAAATAAATAATATTTATTTAATTTCCCTTTATCAGGTTTATCTTTATTGATTTAACCATATTCCTCAATCTTGTTCACATAGATAACAATCTAAATTTTTCATCAAGTGACAAGTGTCCCCTTCACATGTCTAACTAACTCCTTGTCTAGATTCACTGAACCCAAACACCTCCCCAAAAGTCAAACTAAATTTTCATCTTATCCACTCATCTCAATCCCACCTCTTAATCCCAACCATTCCCATAAGAATTTTTGTCCTTATCCCAATCCTAAACCTAAATCCTAATCTTTCATGTGTCACTTGTCACATGACTAGATAAGCTCTTATATTTGATGGAGTAAGTGAGGTAATTATATTAATTTTTAGAAAAGATTTGTAACGATGTTAGGCCCACATTGGGCATCCAACTTGAATTTCATAAAAAACTACCAAAAGTGAACATATAACGATTTCAGTGTGGATGCAGCCATCAAAACCAACATTGCAAGCTAGAAAACTAGAACATAACCTAACTTGACTAACAAGATACAAAATACCAACTAAACCTATTCACCATACATTTGTTGGCGAGATGCAATCCCTTTCGAGGGCGAGTCTTCAACATGACCCGGTGAAATTTCTTTTCCAGAACTCAACTCTGCCATGTGAACACCTGAAACTCCATAGGCTCCAAACCGACAACATCGAGGATGAAGGGATAATAGTGAAGAACTAGAGGTAGCTGGGTCATCTAGTAGGTGTAGGTCCCGCGGACGAGGGATACCCTTGCCAAGCCGAGCCGCAACCAAGGCTCTATCTAATCCAACCAACATATCTTTGCGGAAAAGGCCCCGCATGATCACTCGTGCATCCATTTTGGAGACTCCAACGTCGAGTAGACCAACCAACATCCTAGAGGAGATGTATGAATCTAAGTGATATCCTTTGGTGTCCTCCATGAAAGCTCTCCCAGCCAAACATTTGATGGTGACAAATGTCAGTTAATCTGGACGTCGGATGATATAATGAAGTCAAAGGGAGGAGATGGGTCCTTCAAATGCTATCTGTTTAGACTTTTCCTCCATAGGAATCACCAACCCACACATTCCAGATTATTTCTATAGAGAGACAATAAGAATGAATCTGCTCATCACTCACACAGACCACAAAAACCCAACCACCGCAAACGAAATGAATAGGATGAAGCCACCAAGCAGTAATAAAGATTTTGGCGATCGTGCTAGTCCTCCAACTTATGACTATCCATCAAATTGTAGGGACCATTATTACATGAAATACAGGCATATAATGAGGCCGAATGCATGTGCTAGAAAGTTCTTCACGGTGACCAGCCACCTCATCTCGGCCAAACTACGCCAGCAACCCCAACCACCGCATGCATCACTTCAAAGGAGTATGGTGGCACCCACTATACCACCACATGACTAGATATATTAAGTCTAACCATAATCTTCATTTAATCTTAGCCATCCACCATCAATCATTCCTAGCCATTGATTTTGCCTCTTCAAGACTCTATATCTAGAGGCTCTTATCCTTCATCAAATCCTCTTAAAATGAGCTTTGGATCTATTATACCCTTATGTTGTCATTTTGATCACTTATCTTGCAATCATGCTAAGGTTATGCTAGAGTATTGAGCAATCCACATACTATCATATCATGAGAGAAAATCAAATGGAACAAAAGTGTACTCCATTTTCGCTCAGCAAGGAATGAGCAAATATTATAGGTGAAGGTATTGTTTTTTGTATTGAATTATCTTTTGTTTTATTTACCTTTAATATTTTCCTCGTCTTCAAAGAAATTCATTTTGGAATAAATAAATAGGGGAATTTACTGAATTTACCCATTTTATAAGTATTATATAGATATGATTTACAAGGTTGATATTTATACAGGGAATAATTTTGTGTAGGTTGCAAGTTTGAGTTTTATAAATCAACAATTGACATGATTAATATTATTTCTATGATTCTTATTATTTTCATTCTATATTTTTTTCCACAAAATAATAGTTATATGCTACCAGGAATATTGAATGTAATAGATTAGGTGAAGTGTAATTTGAAAAATATTTTATTTTATTTTTATATAAAAATATGCATTAATTGTAGGGGGAGAGAGAGGCGACTGACCTGTGGCGAAGTCACCTCCCCTCACAATATCCATGCCTCCCCATGAGTTGGGGTGAATCTCACCTCCAACACAACCTCTATGGCTATGGGGGATGGGTTTCCCCACCCCACAAACCACCATGATGACACTGTGGGAGCAAGTATTCTACCCTAGCCACCTAACAACCATAAGAAGACCATTTATCTTATTTATTTTCTTAAATATATAAATACAAGAGTTTATTAATATATATCTCTCTCTATATATTTTTTCATTTTGTTTATGCATGGTTTCTAAACATGTTGCACATGTATATATATGTCTAAAATAAATATTCTCTCATATTCAAGCTCTACTTCAAGTTTATAAAAATAAAACAAGATATATATCTATATTATACATGGTTATGTTTATTCTCATCCTAATTTTAAATATATCATAAGAGATGATAATTTTATTTTCCTTTTATTTAAATTTATTTATTTCTCTATATATTTTTATTCAAAAAATAACAATACTACACCAATCACCTAGAAGATCATCTTTTACATTGATTTGTTTGATGTAATGGATGCAAAGATAATCATAGACATGTATAGTCATAATATTTTCATGATAAATTCATTTATTGAAATTCATACGATATATTATAATTGATTTACATTGAAGTAAATCACTTCTCTTGAATATTATATGCAAGTATAAACTTATGTCATTAGGGGTTCAATAATTAGATAATTACCTCTACCTAGATGTGTATATAACCTTTATCATAAGTGCCAATATAAAAAAAAGAGAAGGTACATATCCTTAAGAAATCCTAAAAGTCCCACATAGAGGATTTAAAATAAAATATCACTACAATGCTTTTTTTTCTTTTTTCTTAATACAAAAGTTTATAATGAAGTTAAATATAACACTAAAAATATTTTTATTTTTGTGTCAATGATATAACAAGTAAAGCTGAGCTATTTTTATTTCCTCTATAATTAACTAAGATCTATTAAATTTATATTTATAATTTGAGAGAAAACTACAATACTCTTAAAAACCCCATATTAGGTGTATTACAAAAATATCAATTGGTATCAATATTTTACAAGTATAAAGGGAAGATATAATAAATGGAAACAAAGAGGTAAACCTACATCTATAAAAAAAGGTGATAAGTACTCCAACACACCTTCTAAACCTATAGTCACAATCTTCTCACAAAGAGGCCAATGGAGGTGCTTGCCTCCCAACCATAGGTTTACTCGTAAGCCACCACCAAGCTAGGAGGCCCTCTAAGACAACTGATTTCAACAAACACATGAAATGTTGCATCATTAAAACCAAACACCCAACCTAATTCAAATCTAAGGGTAATACTCACAATACTATAATCTCTAACAAGATTCAATGATGGAAAAAGGAGAGAATTACATATCTTCTCCCTATTGCTTCACTATACATAAAAACATATAACCCTACCAACATCCCTAACTCCTCATCATAACTAACCTATAAAAAAAATTTAACCCCGTACTCAATAAAACAAGACATCAATATTGAAACAAATATCCAAGAAACTCAAGAAAACTTGTAAAACCAAGCCATTAGATCATATTTCCAAAGGGCTTGAAATATTACCTCCCAAGCTTCCAAGGGCTTGATGAAGAGTTGGTGGTGCTCATTCTTCAAGCCTTTTATCCAATCTTCTTCCCAAGTCCCCTCTCTCATGGTTCCCCGCTTAAAACAAAATGACATGAATAAATGGAAAAAAGAACCCCTTCTTCATCCCCAAAGAAATGATTTATAGAATGTCAAGGTTTGAACTCCTTGAATGGGGGATTGACACTTGTCACTTTCTCATTTTTCCTTTTAGCACATCTCCCCACAAGTGCTCACACATGTGAGTGAGAGACCTCGGGGAGAGTAGAGTGTACTCAAGTACACTCACCCCACTAAAGCCTTTCAAGGTGGCCTATGCACATGTGGGAGCCTTGTAGATTTTATCAAGTTCATGAATTAACTTTGGAGAGTAGGGTTGGATAGTGACAAGTCAATTTTCCAAGCTCTCACTCTTCAAATTAGTTATTCCTTAAAATGGCAATTTTAGAAGAGTCACATCTTCACCCAAGTCTAAAATGAGGGATTAAAAAGATTGGTATATTCCATAGTATTTAGTTCTTAGGGTCCTAAAACCCATAAAAGTGCATAAAATATAAATTTTTACAACCCTTTAAAAACCCCCTAAAGACCTAATCCAAAATTTGACAACAAGGATGCCAACACAATCCCAAAATCCAATATAGTGGCCTCCTTGATTTTACAATATTAAAACAATCATTCACATTCACATTACAAAACAAAATACATTACATTAAGACTATAGTCCCTCCAAATGGACTATACTTGGCCTCACTGGTATATTCACATTTAAGGTTCCTCGAGAGACCTCCAATTTCATCGGCCATGGAGTTTAACTTGCACAATTGTTTCACACGCCAATGTATTCATATAATTTCATAGTTAAAGTAACCATTAAAATGTACATGTCACACATATATTCTCAAATAAACAACCGTTATCACTTTTACCAGGATATTTCAATAGAATGCATTTATTCTAATTCCAATTAACATACTCATCTAGAATTCCTAATTGTCAAAATCACATAAGGTAATCATGTAATTTGCATTATGAAAATCTCATTTAGAATTCAAATCACTTAAATTTAACATTGTATCAAAATACCCTAAGCGCCACGACTCTTCTTTTACCCTCATTCATATAAGGACTTAAAAGCATAATTAAACCATTCTACACATGCAATTTTAACCAATGATCACAACTAATACTGAGTCTCTCATCTAATTCATCATATGGTGATCAACATCATAAGTTGTTAGCCAAATTATAATCAAAACGACATTAAAAGATAAGTCCATCTACAAGTGGACCACACAACTCATATATGGATCTAGCACAAGGCTTAAATGGGGGCTTTCTACTTGGCATAACACGTGGCATCAATTAGAAGGCGTGTCTCCAAGGCCATACGTAAGGCAGAGCCTCACACATAATGACTAGTGGAAAGAGTTTGGTTGACCACAAATTTGAATTTTAATGCTTAAAGTTTCGTGTTGAAATCCACAAAGCATACAACTACCTTGGAGCACTTGCATAAATCACATTTTTTAATGCAAGTAGAGAACAAACCAATAAATGTTTCAATCAAGTCCTTAGAAATAACTAAGATAAAAAAGATGAAAAATTTACGACATGTGCCAACTTTCAATAGAAATCATGTTGTCAATATATAAAGAACAATTTATTTAAATTAAACATAAAACAAGAAGACAAAATATACAATATACAATTTTCACCACTATAAAACTACAACTAAAAAACAACCAAAACAATAAAAAAGAAAACTTAAAATTAAAACAATATTTGAAGGTTCCATTAAAATAATAAAAAGTTTGTCATAAATAACTCAATTTTTAAAAAATAATAATAAAAAAACTTTATACAATTGTTTACTACGGAGTACAAATATAATAATGTTAAGGGTACAATGGTTGTTAAAACGCGGTCGCAATTCTCCTCAGGAATCTTGAAATGAACAACTGGAGCGTACCTTATGTCGGTTGCAAATTTCCGAACGTGTAAGGTGTCGATTCAGTCCAAAGAATTTGGAGTACGTTCCCTAGAGCGCGGAGTCCATGTACACCGTTCCGTACAACACTTTTGACATAAATTTTGCTCTAGTTTAATCAGTTTTGTACGGAGGCCATGTGAACATTTAGTACTTCCAATGAAATATAACCTTAATTCGAGGAGGCAAATTCTTCGGTAATGGGAAGTGAACCGACTTTTCATGTAATGATCAAACAGTTAATTAAAAATTGTTTAAATTAATTAATAATTAATAAAATATATTGTGCATAATTACTGTTGTTTTTAAATAGTGAATATGTTTAGTTGCAATGTTTTGGTAAAATATTGTGTGAATATGGTTTATTTTGGGTTTAAGACGTGGGACTTCTTATGGGCGGGGGATCCCATCCGCAGGGGATAAGTCTCGCCCTAGCTTGCCTTAGGTACCCAAGGTCAGTGCTGTTGGGCTGCTGGGCTGGGTTGGGTTGGGTTGTGGGGACACCTCTGTTGTATCAAACAAAAATAAATTAAATTATTATTTTTAAAAATAAAATATTAGTAAGTTTTTGGATTAAATTGTGTATGTTTTTTAATCAATGTTTTGGTTTACATTTTTCCCTTCTTGATGATAGATAATTGAGTGATCTAAAACGTCAATCGAAAAGCAAATAATTTAATCCAAAAACTTACTAATTAACTTTATGAAATGTGGAAAACTCATACCAACTAGTTAAATAAAATTTTGGATTCTTTAATTTCAATATTAGATAGGTGTAGATTTAAAAAAAAATTAATTATAATTTAATTTTTGAGTTTTAATCTAGTTAGTGTAGATATCTTAAATACATATATATCTTAGATTTTATTTTATTTTCTTATTATTTATTTACCTAAAATTATTTTAGCCTTTTATGTATAGTTGTTCTTCCATCAAACATTTTCTTGGTGAAGAAAGTTTCTCTCAATTGCTTTGATTTTCTCATAATCACTTAAAAGAGGGAAACATTTCCTGATACGAAATTCACCCAGTCTTTTTCTTATTGTTACAAGTTGCACAAAGCAAATTGGGGAGCCACATACTCTAATTAAAGTTTCTTTGATATATCAACTTCCTTTATTAATATTAAAAGCTAAGTATTAAAAAGAAGTCAGCCATTGAAATGATTTTAATAAATGTAAGTAGTCGAGAATTAGATAGTAAAATACAATCAAATATTAAAACCTTTGGATTTAATAGTGATTTTGATATTAACACTGCAAAAGAGGGTTATGAGTGAATGTAAATGTGTGATATTCATTCTTTGATCCTCCTCCTTTCCTTGTTTTATTGGTGCTCTTACTCCTCCCCTTTTCTCGTGTTAGGTCTCTTGTCTTGTTCTTTTTCTCAAGCCTCAAGTGTGAGAGTAAGTGGTCTCTTTCTCCTCTGATCAGGAAACTCCCTCCTTTTTTTCTTCTTCTTGTTCTTTGTGCTTTTGTCCTTTTTTATTTATCTTGCCTCCTTCCTAATGATATATATGTGTGTGTGCTATATATATATATATATATATATATATATAGTTGTATTTTTATATATTAATACATATATATATTTTTATAAACCTTTTTCATTTATTTTTTGTTAAGATTCTTTTTATTTTAAATTTCTCTATTGTTTCCTTGTCTTTTTAGTGAGATTCCTTTTTATCTATTCAATTGTTTCCCTTTAAACATTTATTTATATTGAGCCTCTCACTTTATTTCATTATTCTATCTTCTTTCTATTGGTTTTGAGCTTTACGGAGATGCGCGATGGTTTATCAACCATATACGTCTGTTCATCCTGGTACACTTTGATATATTTATTTATGTCTTTATTGGTTCCTTGTCATATATATAATTGTTTAGATACATATATTTATGTCTTTTTTATCTTTGTCTTTTTTTAGTGAGATCCCTTATTTATCTTTTTAATTGTTTCCCCATAAGCATATATTTATATTGCTTTCATTTTAATTTGGTTTGTTTCCTATCATCTTTTTATTTTTATTTTATTTTATTTTGGTTGAAGGCTCAAGAAATTTTCTTTATTGGTTCCTTGTCTTTCATTTATATATATAAATAGATTTTCTTCATTTTATTATTTATGCGATTCCTATATATATATATATATTTATATATAGATTATTTATTTGATCCCTATTATACATATATTTATATATTTGTGTCCTTTTGTTTTATATTTTTATGTGAATATCTTGAATTATCTTTTTTGGTCTTGGTCTTCGTGCCCTCTCTATCATTTCCCTGCCTTGGTCTTTTTAATTAGCTCTTGGTTTGCATCCTTTCATTCTTTCCTTCAGCTCTGCTCATCCTGATGATGGATCACGAAGTGTGATCCGAAACGTTGATGCAAAAATCATCACACAATCAAAACCAGAAACCATTGCAAAGAACTAATACACAAAGCAAATCAAAATTTTAATATTGACTTTAATGTTAATCATACTTGTGTAAATCAAAATTTCAATATTTATTTTAATGTTAATTACAATCATGTAATCTAAGTGGCACTAAGGAGTAGTAGAAAATGACATAGAGCCAACACTTATTTTTAAATATAAAGACATCAAAATTTTAAAATATATAATATTACTACCCTTTATAAAGTAAAACTGAAACAAAAGAATTACCAAAATAATGAATGACGATTTTATCAAAAGTAAAATTATAAATTAAGGAAAAGATAAAGCATATGTATTAAAAAATGTTTTTCAAATTAAATAAAGTAAACAATATAGATAAAATAAAATAATCCTTTAAAATTTTTTATGTGTATCCATACTAATTTTATTTATATTGTTTACTTTATTTTATTTACTTAAAGGTTTTATTTATTTATTTATTTAAGATTCATTTTTATAGTTTGATTTTTGTTAAAGTATGTCTATTGTATTTTAGATTTTATATGCATGATCATGGTTCAATGCTTCATACCTTGTTTCCATTATAGAACACTTCTCAACATATTAAATATTAACGTGTAAATATAATAATTTAATTTTTAAAATTTTATGAATGAAGTTTGAAGGGTTAAGTCTAATTGTTTAAAGTGTTGGGTTCTCATTATTAACACCTAAGTTTAAATCCATATAAGAACATCTAATGTGGAATTCTAAGCTACAAGTCTTCATCTTCTATAGTTGGATTCTAATATGAATACAACTTCTAAATAAATACATTTATAAAGTAGCGGTTCTTAGTGTTCGTTAAGTAATTTTTAGTGTATTTTCTTACAAGAAACTTGTATTGATATCATATTGATGCTTGAATAAATAAAATATTTGTAAACATTCTAAGTATATAAAAAATATAAATAAAAAAAATCATAAATGACACATTATATTGAATAATTAATATTAATAATTTACAATGATTTTAATTATAAATAAAACAATAAATTCTAATCTTTATGTTGGTGTTATGCATGTTAAATATTATATTAAAAATAACTAACTTAAATTAAATATTTATGATTTTTAAAAATTAATGCATGTAAAATCTATGAATCTCAAAATTTATTACTTGTACAAATATGTGAACTCTCTTTAATTTAGATTGTAATTACAACCGAAATAATAATAATAAAAAAACACCCCCATTTTATGTGGTTCGTAAAGATTGTTCTACCCCTAATTTGCACATGGAATCAAATGGACCCACTCCCCTACAAGTTGAATGAAGATAAATTTTGATGGATGAGAGACAACCCCCAAGAAAATTATGTGTGAAACACTTAGTCAAAGATGAAAAGGGAAATCTTATTAAAGCATCCTAAATGAAACTACAAGATGGTACCAACACAAAAATATGCCATAAAAAAATATTGTTTATCATGTATTGGTTGAAAGATATCCAATGGTGGTAATCAACACAATTTTAAAGTGACAATCCTCAATTTGGAAGATAAAAAATTTGTAGAAGGCTTTGGCTAGATTATTTTCATTGGTGGCTTTTAATACACAATACACATACAAAGAGATTAAGAAGGATATTTTTTGGCAAACTATTCCATTGATAAGAATAATGTATAATTCATAATGAGATTGGGGCATGCAACTCCTTTGACAACTCAATCTATAATGACATTGAATAATCACATAAATGAGATTGTAAATTATCCCAATTGCATAAAAGGTCATGATTTCAATGTGGATCAGTTATAAATGCATAAAATTAAAAAAAATACTCTTAGAGGAAATCAAATTAGACAAGTAAATGATTTGTGACAAATACTTAATATGGATCATTGGTACTTGGAAGGGATAGGGAAACCATTTAAGGAATGAGGTGAGATATTAATCACACCCACATAGATACAAATATTTATCCTTCTCCTCTCTACTTAGGTGCCTATGATAGCTCTCATCTTCAAAGGATGGATACAATTGTTCAAAATATTTCAAAGAAAAGATATCTGAAGAAAATATGCAGGACAAAAGTAGTGATCATGCTACATGTGCTCAAACTAGTGCTCATCCCCTAGCACTATTTTGAGCAATAGGAGAAAGTGTGATAACTTTCTTGATAACTAGGTTGTGCCTATTGTTGATGAACAAGTTAGAATACGCATTAAATTGAAATGCAAGATGCCTATCTAGATGACATGTTGATTGTGTGGTGTCTATTTATACAAGTGTTAATATGATAAGTAAGATTTTAATGTTTTGAATTCAATAATGAACTAATGACCTAGGGTTTGTCATTAAGAACAAAATCCTTAATGCTTAATTAAATGAAGTTTTTAAGCATGAAAACTAATAGATAACACACATTTTATTTGGAAAGGTTGTTTAATTGAGAAACTAATTTTCAAATGCGAGGACTACGCTACCAATGCAATTGTATACATATAACAAATTCAGTATATAGTCTAATTAAAAGTGATGAAAACCCATAAAAATGTATCAATCCTACTCTATAATAATAACTTAAGCATAACATAAATTAGATTCAAAATTGATATTCTTTAACACACAAAAACATTACAAATTAAATATAAAAACAATATATTTACATCAAAACCAAAAATAAATAAAAAATAAAAGAAAATGTATTCATTTTCTGACAACTTTTCAATTTCAACTAAAATGATCTAACCAATCTTACTCTACACATATACAAATTTAATTAACTTCCAGTCAATTGTAGTTCATCTAATGGGAAAAAAACTCTATCCTAAACGGTTCTTTTTTATCCTCTGCAATTATGTATTCATTACCATGGAGTGAAGTGTAGAAGCAAGGGAACAATGCAAAAAGTCACTCCAAGAGTGTCATAATTTGACTTACATGTGAATATGCCAATCTTGTACAGATTTTATTCTATTCACATGCAGCGAGATGTTATAAAATAGAGTAACCTTAAAAATAGAATATAAGGTTATAGCTATACATATAGACTAATTTACCAGGTATGGGAATGTTCCATGAAACTTACTAACTAAATCAAACCTTAAGAACGGTGGTATAATTGAGAAGATTGGTGCTTCTTGGAAATGAGAGCCGACATGGGCAGAAGGAAAACTATTAAATGCTTCTCCCTGTCCACCAAATCTCGGTTAATCTGCTCTTCTCGAAAACTCTAATAATTGTGTTTTTCTTTATTTATATACAAACAGTGTGACCTGTGGATTCGGAGAAATACTAAATAGATGGGGCAGAAAAATAGCATTTTGTTTGGTATGGGCTTCAAACACCGAGTCACTTAGGCTACGTGCTCGAAGAAATGAACGCGTTTTGTCAGAGCATGGCCAGCTCGAAGTTGACTGGTTTGTGTGAATCCCTATGGATTTCACAAATCCAAACACGCCCAAAAGGAAATTGATTAGGAAGCTGCAGTGATGATGGAACACCCGTGTCATAATCAAAAAGATCTTTCTTACAATCCCAATATGGAGCCCCTCTCCTTGCTTTCACACATTCAATCCTCCATTTGAGTGCACCCTTATAACTACAGCTTTCCATCTCTCGTAAACAAAAGCACCAGATTGTACAACCAGGAGGAGCATAGGAGGCGCTGGATTTTATGGTACATAGTAGCTCCGGCCAGTAAATCAGTTTGTTCTAGTTTCTGTGGTCAAAGGGGCATTTAGTGAAGGTGGTTGAATTCAAATCTTGTTTTCGTAAACGTCATTAAAATTTTTCATTCACTCTGATAAACGTCATTAAGATCTTTTATTCATTCTTCAAAGACATCATTAAGATCTTTCATTCATTAGTAGTATAAGCCGGAAGGTAGATTTTTCGAGATGGGTCTGTTTCCTTGAAGGTGCAATTTACCAGGGCTCTTCTAAATTTGATAGTTGCATTCATTCAATTGTATTAGTTGACTGTGGTGCGCTCAGACGTGTACTTAATACAGGATCTTGGAAGTTTGACTGTGTTTTTAATTGCTTTTAATATATTGCAGTAGCAGTATTACATTCTTACTAAGTGCGGTACCTCTGTATGTAGTTGATTGGTCAGACGCAATCCCATTTTTATAGCACAAGTTGACAATAGCAAGGGTCCTACATTTGACAAAAGGGGTTCTCTTAAGTTTGGTGTTCATACTCTCGTATTTAGTTGCCCATTCAGCCAGAGTTAAAATCAATTGATCATTCAAGAAGGATTCAGAATAGAATGCAGCAGCAACCCGAGGTTCCAAGTCTTCTGCAATTTAGATCTAATGAAGACGACCTGCTCGAATATGAGGTCGAGAAGGCATATAATGTGAGCCTTGACCGTCAAGATCGGTCGAATGGGTTCGGAGGGACAAGGCCGAGTCGGTCGAAGAGAAAAAACCAGGAGATGGGCAAGATTCATTACAAGGGTGTTCGGATGCGCAGTTGGGGGTCATGGGTTTCTGAGATTCGAGCTCCTAATCAGAAGACCCGAATATGGTTAGGATCCTATTCAACTCCAGAAGCCGCTGCCCGGGCTTACGATGCTGCCCTGGTCTGCCTCAAAGGCCCGGCGGCATCGACCAACTTTCCAGACTCTGCAGAGCTGGTGGAAAATCTCATGGTCGACCGAGGGAGTATGTCTCCCAGGTCGATCCAGAGAATAGCAGCTGCAGCTGCATGTCAGGGCAAAGGTGATGTTTTATGTCCCAACCTAGCAAATAAGCCCATGCCCATTTCCCATAACAGTCCTCCCATTTCGACAGAAGAACAGAGAAGTCCTGATGGTACCAGTCGCCCGGCGTCGACACCCTTGCAGAGCGAAACCAAAGAAGAATCGTCTGTTATAACTGCTGTCGAGGATTACTATGCTTCTGCTGCTTCTTCCTCGACCTGGGTCGACCACGAGTCGATACAGATATCTTCTCCAAAAGTTTCGACTTTCGACCTCATTCAGTGCAGCTCTGCAATGTTGTCGACGGTCGATCCCTCGACCTCGTTCTGCAGCAATTGGGTAGAGGAATACAATGACCATGATCAAGAGATCATACGACTCTGGAGTTTCAGTTGAGAGATGATCACATCTCGTTGCTGCGAATTCAATATTTGTTTATTTGTTAAGGAGTCCTGAAACGTTTATTCGTTGTAATTTATTAGTTATGATATGTTATAACAATAATTTGATCTTTTTATACACTTCAAATCCTGATTACATGCTGTTGTTATCGGTCCGATTTAAGCATATATACATGCAAATGCAATCACATAATATATATATTCTGCTTGGAAAGATTTCAGCAGCATTGCTGGCTGAGATCTAGGCGCATTTCTTTCAATGTTGGCAAGTTACTGAAAGTTAACAACCATTATAATTTATTGGCCTTTTCTGCTTACTTAAACTACTAGTTTGACAATCTGTTTAAGCTCTTTTTATATAGGATATGATGATTTTTTTAGTTGCAGTCATTCTCAGACATATATTTTAAACACTTTTGCTTCGGTTTCCATAGATCTTTGAAAGGGACTTTCTTTCAAACTTCCTGAATTTTCTATCTATATTCTTCAAACATTGTTTTAAGGGACTTAT
This sequence comes from Sequoia sempervirens, assembly GCA_007258455.2. Lineage (NCBI taxonomy): Eukaryota > Viridiplantae > Streptophyta > Pinopsida > Cupressales > Cupressaceae > Sequoia > Sequoia sempervirens. The sequence continues at coordinate 2,486 of VDFB02049257.1, read as the reverse complement.
AAATATAAAAAATATAAAAAAGCTTGCAAGTGGCTCTAGGGGCGGTGTTTTCTAGTTGGACAGATAGATTCTGTTCAACCTGAGGACTTCACGTGTGTGCCATGTGCAACATCAGTGATCTTCAAATACAGTGAAGTATATTCTCAGTGGAAAGTCTCAGCTTTGTTCATTACTCCTTTGCCGATATATTAATGCATTTGGACCATCTAATAGCATGGAGGAACTTTGAAGTCATCTGCTATACAGGTAGGGCATCTATCCTTTTCAGAATCGTTTATGTGTTGACTTGCATGATTGGTAACACATCACTCTTCTACATTATTTCCCATACTGTTTTTATGAAGACCAGGTTCAAGGCCTCGAAGTGGGCCCTTTTAGCACACATTGATTAATTCTCCTTTCATTGAACCCGTACTAGGTCGATAAGGACTAGGGAGAGCATCTTTTACTAGGGCACACTATGTTGACAGTTTTGACTGTAAAATTGATTTTGATTTATTGGTATTGTTGAATGTCTAACTGCATGGTCTCATGGGGCTTGGGCTCCTATTTTCACATAAGCAGGTGGTCTCAAGGGAAAAAAAAAAATTCTGTTATAAGATTAATTGGAATATTTTTCAGCCTAAATTGCTTTGGGCTGAAAATTTCAGTAGGTGAGATTCGGGTGGGGCTAGAAATTGCCCCCCCTGCTTAAGCGTACTTTCCTGCCACTCGTCATAAATAAAAAAAACTAGATTCCGGCCAGTAAAAAATTGGAGGGAAATGATGTTTATTTATTATTATTTTATTCATAGTATTCCATTCCACCACCATTCCACCACCAACCTGAGGGTTAAATTTTTAAGCTAAATTGCACAACTAAATTCATGGGACCACCAACTTCAAAATATTCGCTAAAAATTTGAGCAGATTTTGCTCTAGATTTTTAGGAAGCCCCCCTCCATGGGATTGTGCCCTAAGGGATGACGCTGAGATTATGCTTTCGTTTGATGGACTAGATACTCTTCAATCTTTTATTTTAAATTGAAATCTAGGTTGATTGCACATAGATCTTGTGATTTGAGTCCTTGATTCTAATAGATTGCTAAAATGATTTAAGGTGTTTATCTTCTCATTAATTTTTATTTTTATGTGTTCAATTATTAAAATATATATATATTTTTTAAGTATTAGGGTTCTCTATATATGGGTCCCTACCCACCACATACGAAAATCTTTGACAGGGGTAGCAATGATACAAAATTACAAAACTAGTACAAATCCACAAGATTTCTATTTAGTAAGACAACCTAAATTTAAATTAAACAAAAAAATACTAAATAGACAAGAGACTCAAAAGACCAAAATAATTGAACATAATAGAAAATCCTATGCCCCCTAGCATGCTATCCCACTCACCAAAGGTGTTGTTTGCTAGTGTTCATAAGTATGAATCTTGTGAACCCTATTTTTAGGCATAGGGGTAATCATTAATGGATCTATTGCATTCATCACACCATGGAACTTTACACCTTTTACAACTTTCATCCTTCCAACAGTGTGCATAAGGAGATCATTCTCTAGAAAGGGTATTGTTTAGCCACTAGTGATATATCAAGATTGTTCTAACAAATAAACACTACCATATTCAGGTAAAAGTACAAAGTTGTGTCACACTTTCAATTAACTTATCAACACAAGTGAATTTAAGTATTTCTAACTAAAAATCAATTTTGGTCAAACATACGATCTAGTAAAATTCATTCTAGCTAAGTTAGACATATCCACAACTTTTCCAACTGAAATTGTTGGCTAAGTGCATATGTAGCACCACTTTGAGGCAATTTACAAAAATAAAAATATATTGAAAAACCTGATGTTTCAACAACTCCTACTCACATAGAAATAACATGTTTTTAAAAATATAAAATACCCTTTTATAGATCTACAAGTGTAGTTTTCAAATAATATATATCTTAATAGTTTAACTATTATTTATATTTTATTTTTTATTTTTTACTAAAAGTAGGTTATCAACACACAAATATTAGGTTGATTATCATATAAAGAAAAAATAATAGAACTTATTAAAAATAAATAAATAAATATGACGCACTAGATAAAAGAATCTATATCAAAATGGTACATTTCTTTTTTAAATTTTTGGATAAATAGTTAATAGGAAAGTTAACATCAAATGGAAACAACTTTGTTTTAATACACATTTTAATATTTATTTAAAAACATTTATTTATTAAAATTGGAAAAAAGTATATTCATGCACTAAATTTTCAAGTTATAAATACACAAATTTTTTAAAGAAAAATAAAATTTAATATATAAAGTGTAAGAGATGGTATATAATTCTCTAATACTATGTAGGAGTTGAGATATAGTTGATAGAACATGTTTGAGTCACTCAAGGACTCAAGCCTCATATTACACCCCAATTGTGAAGTTACTATTTACTATTACTACATAGGGTAAATATGAATGTGATGTGAATT
>VDFB02049256.1:0-12037 GCA_007258455.2 Sequoia sempervirens | reverse complement strand
CAAGCAAGTTTTCAAATTGAAAAGGAAATTTTCAAAACAATAAAACATGAAGGAACCTGTGATGAGAAGCTGGAACAAGACCATGAAGAAGAAATCTGGTGTTGGGCTGCAAAAATCTTTCCAAAACTTCACTCCAATCCAAAGTGCATCAACAAATCATGAAGTCTCCTTTCAATTTTCTCCCAGCCAAATTTCAAGAATGAAAATCCTTTTTATTTTCTTCCCCAAATTTGGTCAAATACCCTAAAATATCTTATCCCCATAGTTATTGCAAATTTGGAGATATTTTGAATTTTTTTGAAATTTAAAACTAAAAACAAATTTCTCTCAACATGACTTTTTTCTTTATTTTAATTTTAAATTTCCATTCAACAAGAATCTAAAACTTTAATAATTTCTTTTCAAAAGCATTTGAAACCTTTAAAATTTCCATCTCCAAAAAGAATTTAAACTTTTAAAATTTTCTTTTTCAAAGAATCACTTAACACTCTTTTAGATTTTCATTTCAAAGAGGATTTAACAATTATAATTTCCAAAATGAATAACTTGATTTATTTCAACATAATTAATTTAATTAATCAATAAAATAAATTTAATCCAATATTAGATCATTTTATTAATTAAATTAAATTAATGAATAAATTAAATAACATTTATAACATTGTAACCAATTAAATTTAATAAACAACTTAAATACATAAAGCCATTTGACTACCTTTTTCACTTGCAATTTAAATGAAAACAAGGAGAGAGAATAACAAGGAAGCAACTCAACCCGATGACACACTATGACTAGGGTGATGACTGGGCACGAAAAATATAGCTACTATCTCCCAATCGAGTGTCATTGGCCAATGAACATGCTCAAACCTATGAAGCAGGTAGAATCGATGTCATGTACCTATCAACTTGTGAACAAAGAGTATATAGAACATGCATACATACATAATATGATCAAACACACTGTGAAGAGGAAATCTCAAAATCGTAGGGAACTCACAAGCAAGTGGTACAATCTTGTCCCCTTCACCAATACAAAATTACTAACTAACGATTCTAACATCAATAATATGATCAAAAGCATAAATCATCATTAATTCAAATATTTGCTAAGTTAATCCAAAACATGCCATAATGATAACATAAGAGTAAAATACCATCACATCAAAATATAACATTCACATCGCTTTACAGTTCGCAATCAAATAGTAACAAAGTACCAAAGTCAAAGTACAAATAGAAACAACATAACAAGAAGAACACTACCGAACAAAATATCCAAAATGGAGAGGTGTTCACGGTTTTCTAAAAGTGGCATTATTTGATAAAGCATAAATTTATTTGTAGAAAGGATAAAATTAAAAAAAAATTAAATATATATTGTTAACATTGATATCTTGTATGGATAATTTTTCATAATTTTACATTGCATAATTATTTTATAAATTTTTTTGAAGTGGTTGTTGGAAAATTAGGTGTCTCAACCTTGCAAATTTTCCATTATTAATTTTTATTTGTCATTTAATATTTTCCCACAATTGGTTATTATTTTATTCAGCTCCAACATAAAAGAGGGGCGTTTGAATTTGTAATTGGCACTTTTGCCACATGTCGGTGCCTTGAAAATTGAAATATTAGTTGTCAAAAGATGCCCACATGATAGTATATCATGGAAGGACTATTTTTAGATGTATTATGACAGATTCTATGACAACTGTAAGGGTCAAAAATAGGGGAGAAGAATTTGGACGTGAAAGCTTATTTTTAGACTGAAATCTTGGCTGAGAAGTTAAACACATGGTTTTGTAAAACTACAGATGGTTTCTTGTATAGCCAAAAGTCTATAAATTGGAGGCTTGAGGAGAAGTTTGTGAGGGAGGGGAGTTTTATGCAGGGTTACGCTGTTAGTTTTTCTTCCAGAGGAGCAAGATGTAAATCTCCATGTTAAGGCTTTGAGCTTGCAAGTGTATTGTAACATGTTTGTTGTTGCAGTTTAATACATTGGTTCGATGCTTTGGAGTGTGGGGTTTTTTACCTGAAAGGGTTTTCCCCACGTATATTGGTGTCTCTTCTCTTATGTCTATCTTTCTTCTATTCTTCTTCTTTTCATGTTCTTAAAATGTTAACATATATGTGTTATACTGCTAAATTTTATTTAGATCTATAAACTACATTACCTTTCCTCTAAGGGTTAATGAGATGGGAAATCAACTATGTTTGTTTCCACTTTAAGGGCATAGTAGTATGTGCTTGCATCAAGTTACTAAATATATGTTTAAGCAAAATATAAGATGTTGTAAGGTGCATGTTGGGTTCTCCTTTCCCTTTCAATTGGTATCAGAGCTACAGTGGTTCCATGGTTGCATGAGATTGCATGCATTGGTTCTATAGTGTTTAAGGTTTTGAGTATTTCTTCTACTGTGATTTCTTAGCTTGGCAAGCTTGAGGGAATTTGCTTTGAAGGAATTGGCTGATTATTAATCCTTGGTTGAGTGGAAGTTTGTAGTTGATCTTGTTTTATGAAAACAACAAGCATTGTGAAGAATGGAGAAGATAGAGTTTTATGGAGTTGATCATGTGGTTAGATTTAATATGATATTGATCTGGAGCTCCTATTTGATAGTATGTAATAACCCTCATGCATGGTGGTTATGATCTCTCTTTCTATGGTCAGCTGCAACAAAGTATTCATGTTGGGTGTTTGTTCTTGGCTCCCTAATCACATGGAGAAAATTGGGTTGTCATGACTATGGTTTAATGTGCTTATGTTGGGTGCTTGGTTTTAGTCCTTGGCATTGGAAGGCATTGTTTTGTTAACCTCAAATGCATGTAGGTTGTGGAGTTGATCATTGGATGATCTGAAAGCTTCTGGAACAACCTAGCTCCTTCGTATGCTTGTACATGGTGGTGGTTATGGAATTGGCCTACAAGTGGGCCTGGAGTTCCTGGACCTCTACTTCCTTTCGGTTGACCTAGTACTTGCATGTCTCAGTTTCATATTGATTTGATATGAGGGTTTTGTAGATTTTCTGTTCAAAATATATGGTTATGCTTATCTGTGTTATTCCATTGTTCTGGTAAAGTTGTTATTGGTGGTTTTCAGACTTGTTGGTCTTCCAGATGATAAGTGGATATGGATTCGCATGTGTGTCAGTGACATGGTGGTTTTGCAGGTTTTACACGGTTAATCAAAACTTGTGGTTTTGTAGCTCTGCGAATAAACTATTTTTCAGATTATGATTCCTTGTGGGTGTTTCTAGATGTAAGATAGTTGCAGGTTTGCATGTATGCTTCGTGCATGGTGTGAGGAGGTTTGTAGCTTTCTTAGTGTGGAGATGTTGGTATGTGATTAGTCACTCATCATTTCTACAGTATTTGATTGATGGGTTCCTTGACTATGGCTACTCATATGTGGACTTGTTTGGCAAATCAGATCTACGATTGATTTGGTGTTTGAGTCTTGTGGTCTACATTTTATCTTCTTGTTATCTCAGTTTGCAGGTTACTAATGTGATGATGAGTTTGCATGTTTCATGTTGGGATCTATGAGTTATGCAGTTTTGTGGGCTGATCACCTATTTAATTGCACTGGGATGACTCGGATGTGGACTGTCTATATCCACAAGATTGATTCAGTATTTATGCAGACTTTGTTAGTTGGCCTTGTCTGTGGTCATTTGTGCATTGGTATGTTGCATTGAGATGAGAGGATGGATGATTAGAGTGCCTGGATAGTTGGTTATTGGGGCTTGTAGCATGTTTATCACGATGTCATGGATAGCTTGGTTACACAGTTTAGTGTGGGCTTTTGACAGTGATGGTTTTATCTTCTTGACTTGGAGATCTTGGTTCTCCTTTATTCTTTTGTACTACTGATATTGCAGGTGAAGTATTTGATTGTGTTAGAGCCATGTATTATCTTCATTGAGAGGATGGTTATCATAATGCCTTGATAAGCTCGATATCATAGTTTCAGTGGGAGCTTTGGCAGTGATGTGGATTTATCACTTGGTGATGGATGATCTTCTACAGTGGTTGTAGGTGTCATGGTAAGACTTTTGGATTATGATCCTTATATGCTGTGAAATTATTGACATCTTGAGTTCCATTGTTAGAGGATAGTTATCTTTGAATGTGATTGGAGATGGTATTGTGCCATGATGAATTCTTATTTCTAAGATTGAAGTTTTGGCATGATGGTACCCCTTTGGCAAGATATGTTCATTGGAGCAGGTAGTGATCTCCTAGGAGGAGATGTTAGATCATGTTGTCATGTATGTTCCTGGATTTTGCAGACGTGCAGTGGGAGCTTTGACAGTGGTCTAGTGAAGTTCTCTTCAGTTTTGAGTATTAATCATTTGCTTGAAGCTTCATGATTTTGCAGGATGCATTTGAAGTTGACATGTACTAGTTGAGGGATGCTCATGGATACTAGAGAGACTTGAGGTGAGGCTAGAGATCTCTTGTTATGGGGATCATGTGTTGGAATGGTGAAATTTCATTAGAAAGACCGAGGAACCTTCACTTGTTATGGACATGAGTTCATGTTTGGAGCTGAGAGGAGTTTGTTCTTGGAGAGAGTCTATGAGGCTTAGTGTATCTCAGTGAATAATTCTCATTCCCCACTCTCAATTCACTCGGCAGCTTATGATTTGAGAGGTATTTCCCATTATATCTTTCAGATGTGTTATGTTTTGTGCTTTGATTTCTCATGGGATTGAGTTGATTCATGGTGTTTTGGATACTCATTTGAGGATGGTTTAGCATGAGTTTATATGATTTATCTTTCATAGATATGGATCTTGAGCTATGGATAGTTAGTTCTCGAGGATTCATTTTGAGAGATGTTATGGCATGGTTATCTCCTTGTGCATTCGAGTTTATGATATCATTCTTTTATGAGGATTGTTAGGAGATGGTTTATGGGAATGTTTTCTATGAGTTTGATCTTCTTGATTAGAGAGGCTTACATCCATGTTGGCATTGTTACATTGTTGTACTTGATCTATGATGTTGAGTGTATGGATGTTGTTGAGGTTTTTCAGTTGGGGTTTTGTGAAGAAGATCTTACTTGGCACAGCTTAGCACTTGGTGGTGTTGGTAGAAGGACATGATATGGTTTGCAGTTTCTCTTTATGGTCTCATGTTTCTTCCTAGAGGTTCTTATTCATCTAGTATGATCACTAGGTTTGTGGTCATCTACTGTTGTTGCACTTTATTGTTTTTTAGCAATAGTATGTGTTCTTTTAATGTATATCATTTGAGATGTGGAGAACTTGGGAGAAGTGGAGGAGATCAAAGGTGAGAGAGTGAGCAGAAAATTGTTTGTGGAAGTATGCTCTATTTTGCAGTAGGTTGGTTGCAGATTGCAGATCATTGTGATTGTTATTGTATTACATGATTTGATTATAAGCCACACTTTGATGTAAGTGTTGATTGGTAGACTTTGTGTTGATTTGGTTGGCATTGCTCATGCAGTATGATTCCTAGGATGTATGTATATCTTTGGTAGATTATTTTTCATTGGACTACAGTATCAAAGGTCTTCAAATTTTTTGCACATCACTGGCTTTGGTGTGTTTGTTATCATGGAAGATGGCAACTTTGAGTAGGACTATGGATTATATAGGGATGAGAGCTACAATATGGGTTGGATATGTCATGTGCAAAAGTTCTATCAATGGTGGGTTTTTTAGTTCGATGTAAACAACTAGCTGTGGTTGTTGTTCTAACTATTTTTGGAGCATTCATGCTTGATCTTGTTTTGGAGGTGTTTGGACTTCAGAGTTGTGTTCTGGTAATGAGTTTGAAGCTGGATACATTGGTGTGTCTATGTGACATTTTGTGTTTCATCATGTTTTTGGGATTCTAATCTTTTTGTCATATTGGTGACCACTTGGAAGATGTTATAGGTGCTTATGTAAAACTCATGAGCATAGTGAAGTTTAGTTGAGGCAGCATGGTAACCTTGGTTGTTCACAAACTAGTTGTGTAATCCCCTGACTCTTGCAAGGTATTCGACAAGTGGGAGAATGTTGGAAAATTAGGTGTCTCAACCTTGCAAAATTTTCCATTATTGATTTTTATTTGTCATTTAATATTTTCTCACAGTTGGTTATTATTTTATTCAGCTCCAACATAAAAGAGGGGCGTTTGAATTTGTAATTGGCACTTTTGCCACATGTCGGTGCCTTGAAAATTGAGATATTAGTTGTCAAAAGATACCCACATGATAGTATATCATGGAAGGACTATTTTTAGATGTATTATGATAGATTCTATGACAACTGTAAGGGTCAAAAATAGGGGAGAACAATTTGGACGTGAGAGCTTATTTTTAGACTGAAATCTTGGCTGAGAAGTTAAGCACATGGTTTTGTAAAACTACAAATGGTTTCTTGTATAGCCAGAAGTCTATAAATTGGAGGCTTGAGGAGAAGTTTGAGAGAGGATAGTTTTATGCAGGGTTATGCTGTCAGTTTTTCTTCCAGAGGAGCAAGATGTAAATCTCCATGTTAAGGTTTTGAGCTTGCAAGTGTATTGTAACGTGTTTTTTGTTGCAGTTTAATACATTGGTTCGATGCTTTGGAGTGTGGGGTTTTTTACCTGAAAGGGTTTTCCCCACATATATTGGTGTCTCTTCTCTTTTGTCTATCTTTCTTCTATTCTTCTTCTTTTCATGTTCTTAAAATGTTAACATATATGTCATTATGCTGCTAAATTTTATTTAGATCTGTAAACTACATTACCTTTCCTCTCATAATGATGGAAATCAACTATGTTTTAATTTCTACTTTAAGGGCATAGTAGTATGTGCTTGTATCAAGTTACTCAATATATTTTTAAGCAAAATATAAGATGCTGTAAGGTGCATGCCGTGGTTCTCCTTTCTTCCCTCTCAAGATTAACTATAATTTAGATAGTTTACTTCAGTAATGCATAATTTTTATTTTTTTTGTTATTTATCCAAATCATTTTTTTTGTTGAAATAAGAACATCAATACCTAATGCACAGATATTTTATAATTTTTTTATATATTATATTATTTTTCCATGTGTGTGAAATAAAGACCTTCAAAGTTGTTGAAAAACCTATCGAACTAGAAAAGAGAAATAATATAATAATAAAATTAAATACATTTAATATTATACTTGATGGAATGCTTACATCAAGTGCTAAGAACCTACAAATCATCTTGGAATATTCATTTAATTTCTTTGTCCAGCCCAAGGTTCAAAACTAGAAAAATTGAGTAAAATCTGAGGTCTAAGGTGGAAAGGTCACTTTTAGGGCCTTTGTTCAAAGTATCTTTGTAAAATGGTTCCTTTATTTGAAGGCATTCAAGGACCTTAATTCAAAAGTGTGCCATTTTTGTCAATAAAAAATAGAAAACCTTTGAACAGAGGTAATTTCCAAAAATGGAAAAGAGGACCTTCGTTTGAAGGTCTCTTTTTTCCATTTTTGAAAATTACCTTCATTCAAAGATTTTTTATTTCCTACACATTTGAACAAAGGTTCACCTTCAAATGAAGGTATTTTGTAACTCACCTTCAAACAAAGGTACCTTCGTTTGAAGAAATAACTTCAAATGAAGGTACCTTTATTTATGAAATACTTTCAAATGAAGGTGTTTGGATGATTTGAGCACTCAACACTTTCAAACGAGTTGTGGAACAAAATTAGGAATCACTATTGTGAATTTACCCTTATAAATTTATAATTAAAATTTAAAGTTTAATAAATTAAACTTTGTTAATTGAATAAATACTAATTTATATTAATTTGCAATTGATATAGAAAAATTACAATTTAATTTTCTAATTTAATGCAAGACTAACTATTTTGGTACAAATTAATTAAATAGTTTAAAATTTATAATTTACTAATCAAAAATCATATATTAAAAACATAAATTTCATTATAACATGAGTCAAATGTAAATATAGCATTCCTTTTTTCAATAATTTGTGAGATTCCATTATTAAGTTTGATCATAAGATCAAGGAACAATAGTGATAAGATATGTAGGGTATGTGCAAGATCATCATGAAAATAGGCCCTTAAGTGGCTAAAAAAATATAGAAAAATCAGAAAGAAGTGTTGACGCTAAATTCCTTGAATAAGCATTCATATTTATTTCAAAATATGTAAGAATAGAATCATAACAAATTGAACTTTAGTTTATAAACTACAAGGCTTCATTTTTAAAAAAATATATATTTTTATGAAAATTTGAAATTCAATGTGCAAGAGGGTACTTAAATTTCGGTGAGAAAAAAAAATAAGAAGCAAAAACTGGTCAATTTTCACCCCAACTACAAGCAATAAAATGATAATATTTTTTCATAATACTTATCTATGAGTATAGGACCTTACTCATGCTGTCGTGGATATTCTTTTGTAATTTTTCTAAGTAAATAATTAACTATGAATTTTTTATTATAACTTTTAAAAATATTAAAAAATTTATGTTCAATCCACCTTTAACTTGGTCAAACTTCAAGGAAATTCATTTTTATTTATTTTTAATCCTATAGTATGTGAAGCATAGAATGTGATGCATGTTTTAGATTCAAAAATGTGATACTTAATTTTTAGCAGATTTTTTCAATCAACCTAATAATCGTGACTTTAGTCAATTCAAATAATAGAAAATGAATAATAATTATTCACACCAAAGTAAATCATAATTTATATTGGTAGAAAATTCGAGAATCTCCTTTAAAAATCCTTTCATTCTAATAATCTCGATTAAAAAAAGTCACCTACATACCAATCATATCAATTAATTTTGGCCCATCATGATCCCAGACCTTGTACATATAGATAAGATCTTATTTGGACATTAAAATTTTAAAATAAGCATGTATTAAGTTACATTTAGATATTATTTTGTAAAGTCATAAGCATGTGACAAGATGATAAACTATAATATAAAAGGTGAAATATGAATGAAAGAACATATTGAAGACACAAAATAAGATAAAATAAATACTAAAAAATGTGAAATAACAATGAAAGAATAATGAGATCACAACAAATAATTCATAATTAAAAAATGAGAAGGGAAATATATATAACACCTCATCTTCTCTTTATAACCACTCATAATTTCATTTATTCAAAATATTAGGCCAATAATATAATAATTCCCATCATTTCTCCTAATAATCCTAGCTTTCCCCATGATATTATATCTTCTAGTTCACCTATAGTGATATAACCTATGATGGTGGGATAACTTAAACACTAGAGTTACTAAATCTAGTCCATTACCAACATCCTTTCAATGTTCATCCTCCATTGAGGATAACCTTATCTTTCACCCACAATATTCTATCACAATCCTTCACAAACTCTACATGATAATTCATCAAATATCTTACCAAATATTCCCCATGATTCTACCTACCCTCTTATATACCTCATTGCCTGTCTTTTCATATTCTATCTCCACCTCTATATATTTTCATACCCTTCATGGTCCCTTACTACCATAAATAACTCTAAATCCTCTTGATAATAAATTATAAATATAGTCTACCTTGAGGTGATTCATCTCTCATGATGTTAAACTTTTTTACACCCCCTGAGGTGATTCATTGTCGCGATGTTAAACTTTTGTACACCCTCGAGCTGATTTGTCCCTTGTGATATTTAATGGTCCCCTATGATGCTGAAATCTTATGCACTCCCTAAGGTGTGATGGAAAAATAGTCCTTGGATTTAGCATAATGTAACTTGTTGAGTCATGAATTTGAAAATTTTACATGGCCACCTAGCATAACACAACTTTATTTTTATTGGAGCCATGTGTTTCATGAGTAAACTAGCATAATGTAACTTTCTAGTCCTTATGAGAGCACCATTTTGTCTAACACAATATTCGATGGATGACATTTGGTATTTGAGATAAATTTAAAATTGATATCTCTTTTCCTTACTAACTTGAATTCTTTTTAGGGCCTATACCCAGTACAAGACAACAATCAAGGAAAATGGAACAAATATCACTAGAGAGGAGACAAAAAGGAAACAAAAAAATACTAGAAAAGTTTTTGACTGAAACTAAGAACTATAAAGAAATACAAGGCTATGGGTGTAACCCTACACAAATGGACTTAACCTCTATGTCATGAGAAAGAGAAATGGAAGAGGTAGAGGAGGGTCCTTTACACCTTCTATGAACAATGATCCCAGCAATACTATTGTCAGAAAACCATTGCAAGTGAGAACATATGGCTCCATCATATGGATACCAAGAGAACTCGAGGGGGTAACATGAGGAAAACTAGGAAAGAAATATTTTCTAACCCCAATAGAAACTTGAGGCAAGGAAGTCGTATGAGGAGGAGCAAAAGGAGTGAACTTAGGAGAAGCACCAAGGATAGAAGGGAAAACCAAATCTGATCCAGGAGTAGAAGGCTCCACAGAAGCCTTGGGGAAGCCACCACATGAGAGTTAGAAGTTGAAACAATTATGATATCATCATACATATCCTTCCACCTTGAGTTTTTGTGCCCTTTTGGTGTTGAAGAGACCAAGTTGAAGCCAAGTGACCAGTATAAAAACAACAACGCCTAAATGTGAGACCCTCATAGTCAATCAGTTGCGACTAGGGTCGATCTTTGACCAACAAAACCACCTCTTCATAGAGAAGAAAAGAGGTTTTGATATCCACCAAAATTTAATCACGTGTAGAATGGCCCATAAAAGAAGTGGCATCATCAATTTTCAAAAACTGGCCAATTGAGTTTCCAATAGCTTCAAAGCAAGTATCCTCTTATAATTAAAGGGTTAGATTCAGGAGTCTAACCCATACAAAACACACATTGGGTGGTTTTATAAGTGGATTGAAGGAAGAGGACCAAGGTTTGAATGTAAGAGAGTGAACTCCCTAAACCTAAAGATGACCCAAAACTACACCATGGTCCTCAACAAAAGCAAATGTAGCAATGAAAAAACCTCTAGCACAAGTGAAGAGCTTGATCTTACCCAAAGCTAACATCCTCCAATACTCCAAAACCCACTCATTCAGGTTGAGGAGAGAGGTACAAACATTGGAAAAGTAGCAAACCAATCCAAACCTCCAATAAAATCTTCATTCTCATCCAATTCTAACTTGTAGAACACTACCAAAGAAGGTTTATCCAAGGGCTTAGGACACATTAGAGGGGGCGAGCACAACTGAACCCAATCACCAAGGAGAAGGAGCAACCCCTAGAAGCAATAGTAGGCACTATATGAGGTTCATTGGGTGAGTGCGATTCTATAGTAAGTATTTGAGCAGAGGCATAAGAGGTTAGATGCAAGGAAGTGTCTTGTGAACCCCTCAAAAATGACCTAGATTTGATGCCATTAGCATCATGTGGGGAACATACAGTAGCATAAGGGAGGTAGAGAGATAGGTGTGCTCATGAAGGGCATTGAGTAAGCCAAATGCATCTAGTGAAGAGGGGTTGTATGCAGGAGTGATAAGAGCCACGAGAGAAGGCATCACTTATAACACTAGTGGAGTGTATTATGCTTCTATGTACATTCATGATAGTTAATAAAAGAAATAACCAAACAATAACACACAACCAAGAATATAGTTGAATAATTAAAGATTTGAGAAATAGTCATAATTTTATTAATTTCTATCTAGTCAATTTGTATATTTTAATATATTCGAATGGATCAATTATAATTCATCAAATCTATCAGCAACACTTGATTATCATTGATAAATTTTACTATTCAATCGAGCTACAAGGCAATTTCCCAAAGTTTTGATAGTTTTGGTAAATAGAAATTAAAAAAAGGGGTTCTACATCAAGTGATCCTACAATACACAAACAAGAGATTAGCCCTCAAAAATCTCATAGGTAATTGACCTCATATCCATAGAAATTGTGACACCCATGAAAAATAGTAAAAGATCAAAATATGATTAAACATAATTACAAGACAATCAATCATGGAAATTACTTAAAAACCTATTCATAAAAACATATTCATATTTTTTTATGATTAATCAATCATGGAGTGTATTAT
>VDFB02049255.1:0-20530 GCA_007258455.2 Sequoia sempervirens | reverse complement strand
TCCCTAGAGCTCTTAACATCGAGAGTGCTCTAATCTATAGGGAAATACCCAAGCTTACAAAGACAATCTCCCATCAACTAGTTCAAATGACAAGCCCCATTTCTAGGCTAAGAAAAAAATGTGAAAAATGGTGTAGTAGATGCTAAGGTAGTCCTAAGTGCTCCTAGACCAAATAACAATCAAGTTTCTAACATTCACCCAACTATGTAGCAAACAACATCTCCTCAGAGCAATCAGATCAACAACATTGAAACGCAACAAAGGTGAACCCCTAACAAGAACAACTATCCGAAATGCAAGTACACACAGTTGCCAGAACCTATTGAAACCATCATGAAGAAATTGGTAGAGTCAAACTTGATAACGCTTCCCAACTTTGAAAACTACCAGGAACCCCAAGAGAAACCATCCTAGTACAATGAGAATGATCTCTGTGATTTTCAAAAAATCAAAGGACAAAAAATGACAAACTGCATGAAGCTCAAAAATATTATCCAAGACCTCATAGAAAATGACACCATATCTATTGAGGTACCATCCAAGAATCAGGATCTTAAGATATACAAGAATTCCATGCTAGATCATAGCAAAGGGAAAAACAATGGGAAAGCTAAGGATTACACAAATGTGTAGCATACCTATTTCAATGTGGTCACTTCCTGTGATAGTGTCATTACTATTGTCGCCATCAAAGGGCCTAGTATGGAGCGTGGAGTCACCACACATGGAAAAATTACCATGCAAGGAGTCCCATCTCAATCTAGGACATAGCCTACTTCTCCTTGACATCAAATCCTAGCAAGTACAATCTCCTAGATCAACTTAAGAAGACCCCCTACATAGATATCCATCTTAGAACTATTGAGGCTATCACCCACACATAGGGAAATCTTAGAGAAAGCTTTGTTAGAGTCATCCATCCCTAAGGACATTGATACAAATCAATTTCAAGCTATGGTAGGGCATATTTCTAATCATCTTCTCACCTTCTTAGAATAGAAAAACCTAGCACATTCTTGAAATAGCAAAGAGCCAAATTTGCATGGTCATACACTGATATGCCAGGGCCCTATCCAGAAGTATTTGTGCATCATCTAGCAGTCTATCCCGAAGCCAAACTAGTAAAGAAAAAGTTAAGGAAGATACACCTTCAAATAACACTTTTGGTGAAACTAGAGTTACAAAAGCTTCTTGATGTTGTATTCATCAGACCGATAGATTATCCTGAGTGGGTTTCAAACTTGGTACTAGTCTCAAAACCCACTAGGGGCATCAGAATATGTACAGATTTTAGAGACTTAAGCAAATCATTCCCAAAGGATGATTTCCCTCTTCCTAACATTGACCTCATCATAGACTTAACAGTTGGGCACAAAATGTTGTCACTCATGGATGGTTTTTCAAGCTATAATCAAATCATGATCGCCAAAGAAGATCAACACAAAACTGCATTCACTTATCCATGGGGAACCTATTGTTGGAACGTGATGCCATTCAGGTTGAAGAATGCAGGAGCAACCTATCAAAGAGTAATGACCCTTATCTTTCACGACATGATCCACAAAATAGTTGAAGATTATGTGGATGATATTTTGGAAAAATCAAAGAAAAGGAGTGATCACATGCATGTCTTAGGAACTATCTTTAACAGACTTGAAGAATACAAAGTAAGGCTAAATCCAAAAAAGTGTGTCTTTGGAGTTACATTAGGGAAATTTCTCAGCTATGTCATCTCACAAAGAGGGATAGACATTGATCCAGCAAAGGTAAAATCCATCCTAGACATGGAACCATCCAAACACTAAAGTAGATGAGAGTATTACAAGGAAGATTGCATTCCATTAGAAGGTTAATAACACAACTATTAGACAAAATCGACCCTTTCTCACATCTTCTCCATAAAGGAATAACTTACAAGTGGGATGAGAAATGTGATAAAGCTTTCCAATAGATCAAGAACTACCTTCTAACACCTCCAGTGCTCATACCACCAATAGAAAACAAACCATTGATCCTATATATCTCAGCAACATCAGCAACATTAGGTTCTCATTTGGCACAACATGATGAAAATGGTAAGGAAAGGGCTATCTATTATATCAGTGAGACCTTTGTTGGTTATGAAATGAACTATTCATCGATTGAGAAAGCATGCTTGGTGGTATTTTTTGCTTCACAAAAATTTAGACACTACATGTTGTCACATCAAATCAAACTCATTGTGAAGATTGACCCATTGAAATACCTATTATCCAAAGAAACTCTCACTGGGAAAATGGCTAAATGGGTGATGATATTAACTAAATTTGACATAGAGTACATGGAGTGCAAGGTAATCAAAAGACAAGTGATTTCAGACCAACTAGTAGATGCACCTATCTATGCAAAGAACCCATTGATATCTGAGTTTCCTGATGAATCAATGTTCCTTATCAATCTCACAGCTCAGTGGAAAATGTACTTTGATGGATTGTTCACCCAACACGGATCAGAAGCGGGTATTCTTTTCATCACCCCTCAAGGTGACTATATCTCAAATTCATGCAGGCTATCATTTTTGTGTACTAACAAAATTTTTGAATACAAATCCCTAATCATAGGTCTAAGGATAGTATTTCAGTGGCAGATACAAGAGATAAAAGTCTATGGAGACCCACAACTATTTATCAACCAAGTCAATGACGACTACCAAACTAAGGATGATAAACTTACTCCCTACAAAAAGATGGTAGAAAGTCTCAAAGATCTTTTCATAGGTATATCTTTTGAGAAGATTCCTCTCATGAACTTAACAGAGCAGCAGACATAATGGAAACAATCCAATCACTATTAGACATGCCAAACAACATCCTCCAATGCGAATTCTTGGTAGAATAACTTCTTGTACTGACTTTCAAAATCCTTGAATCTGAATTTGTGTGTGTCATTGTTGGTCATAGATCCACATGGTACCATGACATATTTACCTACCTAAGTAGAGAAACCCTCCCATCCGATATCACCTCAAACCTTGAAAAGACCTTTTTTCAAAAAGGCATCCCGATTCGTGATCCTAGGTGATAACCTATACTGTCGAAGTATCGAAGGCACATTACTATGATGTCTTAACTAAGAGGAATCCTTGACCGCTTTAACATAAGTTCACAATGGCATATATGGTTCCCATTCTAGTGGTATGATTCATGTTCCATCTCAGGAATTGCAACCAATTATCACACCTTGGCCTTTTTCACAGTGGGGACTTGACCTCATAAGAAAAATCACTCCAACCTCATCCAATGGCCACTTTTTTATCGTAACAACCATTGAGTACATTACCAAGTGGGTTGAAGCCATTCCTATGACCTACATAATGGGGAAGAAAATTGCTAAGTTTATCTTGAATTACCTAATCTTCCATTATGGTGTTCTGCAAACCATTATCTCAAACAACAGGACACCCTTCAAAAATTAAGATGTGAAAGAGCTATGTCAAAAATTCATCATCTAACACTGATTCTCTACCCCGTATTATCCCTAGGGCAATAGACAAGTTGAGGCTACAAACAAGACTATCATGAAAATCCTATGGAAAATGGTCAATGAATCTAGTCGTGACTAGCATCTGCAGTTAAATCCCACTCTTTGGGCTTATCAAAATAGTATATGCATTCCAATAGGTGCAACCCATTTCTCCCTAGTCTACGGATTGAAATCCATTCTTCCTATTGAGGTTGATCTCCCATCATTGTGAGTGTCATTACAAAACCTGATCACTGATGAAGAATATAGAATATCTTGCTTGAATGAGCTAGAATTCCTAGACGAGTGTTGTCTTGATGCTATTAATCATTTGCAAGCATATCAAAATAGACTGAAACAGAGCTATAACAAAAAGATAAATTTTTGGTCTTTCCAAGTAGGGGATCTCATCCTAAAGCAAAATCAGAAGAATCTTCTAGATCAGGATAGTAAAGGAATGTTTGAGCCTAACTGGTTGGGTCCATTTGTCTTCAAAGCAAGCTATGGATAAGGAGCATATCAATTGTCAACATTTGAAGGTGAACCCTTGTAGAAACCAACCAACAAATTGCATCTTAAAAGGTTTTATGCCTAGTCTAGAAGGGTATAAATCTGAAAATACAAAAAAAATCAAAAAATGATCAAAATCCAAAAAAAATAATCAAAAACATAAGCATTCATATAAACTCTCAAAAAGACCAAAAACTGCCTCAAAACATTTTCAAAATACCAAAAACATTAAATATTCCAAAAATCCAAAACCACCCATCCCATCTCACTTTCACCCACAATAAAATTCCATTCATAATAAATCAATCACCATATTCAACCTTTGGAAACAAGTAGAAAACAGTATCATAAAGCTCTAGTGAGAACCTAAGTGTCAAAATATCAAGTCTAGATCATAGGTAAATGCACCAGTGAAATTTGTATCAACGGCTTAATAAGTATTGTAAATCTCATCATCATCCTAAATCAAACCATCTAGTCAGCATTTCATAGGATGTATCCTTCCTACAATGGACATTAGCATCAGAAATCATCTAAGATAAAATAAATTGGAAAGAGATATAGATAACACTGACTATTTTTCTTTAATCTTTTCTTATGATTTATCTTAATGACCCATTTCGAGGACCTCTCAATGTTGTCTCAATAATTTAGAGAGAAAGGAATCGGCCATTTATCATTATCTTTCGTTTACTATGCTTGTGGGTATTCTTGTAAAATAATCTTGGCACATACTTTCTTAGTTGTGTGTAGGGAAGTTGTTTGGAGTAGATTGTTGACTATTACATATGGTTTGGTCTAATATATTCTAAGCTACTAACTTACATTCCAACGAGGTTTATGTATGTTAAGGTGTGAACAAGAACTATCCTATCTATTTGCAGAGTCAGAGTCCATTACACTAGATACAATGTCGTCCTAGTTATCAATACCTTGATGCGTCGTATCTATGTGTTATATCAAACAATAAAGAATGACAGAAAATCCCAATCCCAAGATATGCGCAAATCATCATCATTCATTTCTCATCACCATCTCTAATAAAGTCTCGGTGGATCATAGACTTGTTGGATCTTTGAAGTAATCATCAAAATCAATGGTCAAATCATCTTGTTTCTTCTATCTTCTCTTTGTGCTAACCTGATATCATGACATTCAAAAAAACCATCATCAATGCATCCATCTTGCATCCACAAATCATCATCATGCATACATTTTGCATAATCATAGCATATCATCAAAACATACATCCTGCATAATCATTATCATTTAAGTTGTGATGAATAATATTTATTTATTATTCTAAGCATCTTAAATGATTGCACACATATCATAAACATGCATCACATCATCATATCATAAGCATGAATATCTGCATTATCCATCCATACATCCAATGCATACATCATGACATCATAAAACTACATAAGAAAGTACACAAAACAAATGCATTCACATCATTTGAATAAGCATAACATAAGCATATCATATCATCCATACCATGGAATATCATGAAAAGATACTAAAAAATAATATAGCATTGCATCATACATAATCATAATGCATCATATCTCATATCAAAGTGCATCCATACATTCAAACCATGAAATAAAGAGAACACATCACATCATGTCAAATCTTATATTTGTATCATATATATCAAAAAATGGTGAACTATCATAATACAATATTTTAATTAATGTAAATCACCAAGTCTCGACAAAATTATGGGATGATGTTAGGAAGACATCAAAGGTGGAATGACCTCCTACACCCATGAAGCGCATGACATCAAAATTTGAAAAAAATTCCTAAGTTTGAAATTTTCATCCCCAAAATGACAATAGTGTCGCTATAATTCAAATTTAAAACTGTGATGCCAGAGGCATTTAAATTGCAAAACACAAGTTGTGTCACTACAAACACATGCGTCACAATTTAGCTTTGGTGAAACCCTAACCCTAATTTTCAAATCAAGAAATGTGTTACCATACACATATGTGTTGCAATTTAGAATCTAAAACCCTAATTTAAATTGCAACCCAGCCACAATTCACATATTCGGCTACTAAAATCCAAAAATTAGCATCCTCAATTCTCAAAATAACATTGTTGTAGAGCAACGCTGCCAAAGTATAAATTTCAAAAGGCATTAAATGCATCAAAATGTCAAATTTCAAATCAAGTTTTGAATCACATATCATGGTCCTATGCCTAGAAGCCTCTAGTACTCTCGAACTCAGTCAAAAATGTGTCGTGGGAGCACATGTTGCACCATCTCATCAAAGGGTCAAAGCTCAAAATGCAAGAATTCTCTAAGGTGTGAATGCACAAATGAATTGAAAGTAACCCTTCCTCACCTATTTATGCTTGCAAATTAAGGTTTTTTTCCCTCATTTAACCATCACAGTGGTTTCATCATTTTCACCATTTTTCCAAATTGAACCTATTTTGTATCATTTCTTACTTTTTCACATTTTTTTTTTTTGTATCCTAGACCTTGAACCCTTGGTTGGGATTTTAACCAAGAAATCAACCAAAAATTCAAAATTCCCCACTGACAAGGGGCGTGGAACCAACTAATCCTTCCTTCCACTAGGGCATCTAAAAAAAAAAATTAAATGATTTTTTTGATTTGGCAGCTTGCTTTTTTTCATCCAAGAGCACGCCTTGAATCCAAAGTGTGAGGTACCTAGCTTCCAAAGAGGGGAAAAATGTAGACACCTAAAAAATGTCTTGAATCATATCATACACTTGAATCAAGTATACTAACATCATTTCCTCTTGAAACCCGTCCTCTTTTCACTTAATTAATCAAATCATCCTAGCTAATTAATTAATGGCATCATTTACATCTATTAACCTAATTCAACAAAACAAGTTAATTCACCCCTTTCATGCTAAAACTGTGTCCTGTTAAATTAAATAAATCAAACTATTTAATTTAAATCCTAGCTAAATCTTCTTATTTAATTAAATAACCCTAAGGTATTTAATGAAATGTCATTCCACCTTTCCCCCTTTCATTTAATTATTTTATTTAATGAATATCATCTAAATTCTTCTAATCCACTAATTGCATGATTAAACCTTTGTTTAATTAACAATCACTTAATTAATTTAATTCCTCCCCACTTGCAAGGGAATATTCCAATGGAATATTCCTCCTTTGCACATTCCTCCAAAAAAGGGGAATATTCCCATGGAATATTCCTTTGCACAATTTAATTTGGTTTTAATTAACTAAATTATCCTTTCTTCCTAACCCATGAGAATATTCCAAAGAATATTCTATCTCCTCCAATCATTTAAAAAAGGGAATATTCTCACTTAGCTTCATATGCAAGTTAACTCCAAAATTCTTGTGCAAGTTAACTTTTGACCTCTTGTACAAGTCAAAAGTATGTTTGTTTGAAGGAATGAGAACCCTTGATTAAATATCATCTTGCATTCTCACCCATTGATGACAATCTATGATCCATGCCTCCAATCTCCTCCATCCTTGACCGTTGATTATCCTTTTTGATCTCAACCCTCCATTTCTCATTTGCTCTCTTATAAATAAAGCACTATTTGGATACAAATGGATCCATCTTTCAAATAGCAAACTTATGCTATTGAAATCACTCGCACTCGCACTCATACTTTGCATACATTTAGCATATTTTAGTTTAAATTAGTTGCATAATAGCTTAGCTTCCATTAATGGCTTCCATAATGCATCCATTTACCTAATTAGATAACGAGGATTTGAATCTTTTTAGTTTAAATCTCATTTAGATTAGCTTAGCATTTGTATATCTAAATCATTTTAGCATAAATCAAATTAAACTAGCTTGCATCATGCTTAGTTAGAGTAAAATCATGTTTATATACACATCTCACAACCATTCCATCAGTTTTCTTCAATAAAACTAATTGGGGAAGGCTCATTTACCCACAGGATTGGAAAAGGGTCATCAAGTTTCACATCAACATGACACCAATCTCACAACGAGATAAGTTTTAGATGGGTTAGAGTAGACATTTTAATGCTTTCATAGTTTAGAATACTTAGCTTTGATAAATGTTTATTTTAATCTTTACTTGAATGATCCTATTGAGATTTGGTGTTAGTGGCTTTGTTATATTTCGATTCTTCATGGATCAAGTGTAATCTTCCCATACTAATCCATCGATCACAACACCATGTTGTGAGAAATTACTTTAAAGTAGCAAATAATAAATGCTAACAATAAATAAGACATGAGAGCTAACTTGGAAAGCCCTATGCCAAGACATATGTTTCTAGAACCTATTAAAATGGAGGTGTGATTGATATGTATTCAAACCCACTTTCAAAGAGATTCCACTCAAGGATAACCCTATAGATCTCAATGCAAAGGAGATTGAAATCCTGAATAAGATTTAATGAGTTGTTCACCACCAAGTAAGAACTTGGAAAGACTAATGCAACGCAAGATGTAATGCAAAACCCTAATTGAATGCAATAACCTACAAAATGACTTTAAAATGTTGGTAAAACAACATAGAAAAGTAGTAAGATAATCAATGTGCACCTAGAAATTTGATGATGACTGGAAACAACTTTGAAATTTTGAAAAACTTGAATTTTTGACCTACTGAGACTCATTCGCCATTCTAGGTGAATCAGTCCCAGTTCTGGATTTTTGCATAGAAGTAGGTTTCAGGAAAATGGTTATCCAAATTTTCAAATATCTTTGATAAACACCTACAGTGGAAGTTATTTACCACTTGTGGTGAATGAGTCCAATTTGGATTTTCTGGAAATTCAAAGTTCTAATCTGCACCTCTCAGTCTACTATTTCTGCTTCTCTAGGTTCTAGGATCTGAAACTCTGATTTCGGGGTTGTATATGACCTTTTAGTGAATATTTTGACCTTGCAAATAGGGAGGAAACTCCAACAAGTTTGAAACCTAATCTTCAATGATCTTCAATTCTTCAAAGCATCTAGATCTGTAATTACACAAAGAAAGAAAGCAAAAGAGTTGATTGTTAGGGAATAGGGTTTGCCTTGGTCAAACCCCTTTGTAATTAAACCAAATGATGAAATAAGATAATGTATAATGAACATGAAGTAATGCACGAACCTTCCATGATGATGGATCTTGAATCTGATGCAAATACCGATGAAGAATTTTCCCTTGAATGCTCTTTAGAAATGGTCTTGGAAAGCTATCTTTGATGATTCTAGAAGACTTGGAAAGGGGTGCAGTGTGATCATGATGGGCCAAAAAAGTGGTGATATGATGGTAATGTGTAGGGTATGGAGCTGACGACTTTTTTATTACCAAAATTTGATGAAATGAAAAGGGTTTTTAAAGGAGATTCTCAGTTTTCCACCAATATAAATTATGATTTACTTTAAATTTAATAAATAATTATTATTATTTATTTTCATTTGAAGTAACTAAAGTCTTGATTGAGCAAGCTTCATTTCTGAAAAAATATCTAGGCTTTCAAATCATCAATGGGTGACATTTTTGAATTTGAAACATGTGTCACATCTTGCTTCACATAATATAGGATTAAAAAAAAAAATGAATTTCATGAAGTTTTGACCAAGCTAAGGTCAACAACATAACAGTTTTTATATTTTTAAAAGTTGTAATAAAAATTTATAATTAATTATTTTAAATAAACATAATGAAGTTTATATTTTTTTTAAAATAAACATAATGAAGTTTTTATTTTTTTTAAATAAACCTAGTAGTTTAGAAACTACATTCAAATTACTACAAATCTATTGTTACATATTTTGAAATAATATAGATAACTTATTCAAATTTTAACTGTTGTCTAACACCCATTTTTCAATTTTCACGCCAATTAGCGTCTATTTTTTTCCATGATCATCCTACACATACCCAATGCTTAAATTTTTCTTGCTTGACTTGATAACGTGTAGGCTTGATGAAATAATTATTTTAAAGCATGTTTATATAGGAAATCCACCTAATAACTCGTGTATTTCATCCCAAAGGCTGACATAAGAGAAATTTGAATAAAAAACCCACTTTTCCTGCTCAAGCCTTAAAAATAGGCCAAATAGGACTCATTCACCATCCTATGAAAATTATTCCCACTTGGATGGGACTCATTCGCCCAAGGTGGCGAATGGGTCCCACAGGAGCTATTTTTCATGCTAAAGTGTGGGGAGTGAAGAATTTAAGCTTTTATGTTGATATTATCGAGTTTTTGATTAAAATATGCCTTGGGATGCACAATATGGGGTCATAAGGGCCTATTAATGATGATATTAAGGTCATAAATATAAGAGGGCCCAAAATCCAATGTGAAACTGTAAATAAATAAATACACTTTACAACACTAAATTAAGGAAAAATTGGGTCTATTTAGCTTAGAAGGGCCCTAAATCCCATGTGAATGTGTAAAACACATTACAATACTAGATTAGGTCCACTTTAGTTTACAAGCCCCCTAAATTTAATATGAAAGTTTCAATAAATACATTACAACATTAAATTAAGAAAAGTTAAGTTAATTTAGCTTTAAAAGGGCCCTAGACCCAATCTAGATGTGTGAAACACCTCACAACACTAGATCAAGGTGATATAAAATCCAATTTACCATTAATTATTCCCAAATGAAGCAAGGAAAAGGAAACTTTTTCCATTGTTCTAGTTTCCAAATAAAGCTACATCATGCAAAAGAAAAGAGAAAAGGGGTTGCCCCCAAAATGAAAACTCCAAACACATAAGGGATCTATTGATTTGGGATTAGTATGTTCTTGCTACAATGTTTTCAGAGAGCTTGGAACCGTCATCATTCCCCAAATACTCATAGAACTAGAAGAATGACACAAAGAGAGGGAAAATAGTAAAACCTTTTGTCAATATAGAGAGAAGGAATACCAACACTGTATCATGCCCAAAAGGAAAACACAAAACAAATGAAAAAGATAGCGAAAAGTTTTGGGTCACATGGAAGAGACATGACGTCTTGATGCCTTGTATCATCCCCTGCAAGGAAAACACAAGACACAAAAGGAAAAGCCTTTTGGTCAATATGGAAGAGGCATAATGTTCTAACGCTTCAAGGCCATCCCCAAAAGAAAAACACAAGACAAATGAAAAGGTAAAAAAGGAAAAATATAAAAATATTTACTTATATAGAGAAGAATGAAGATGGCAAATAGAGGAATGTCACAAAGAGAGAGATACATCAAACAACACCATAGGGTATCACATCATGCACATGTAATTCCATAATAAAAAAGAAAAAGAAATAATGTAGAAGACTAGTAAGACACATGCAAGTCAACCTAGCTAAAGGGACAATGGCAAATGCACTACTAGGACAAGGCTATCTAATTCTTTCCCCCACTTAGTGTACGACAAGAATAAGCTGAGGTAGGTGATGGGAAGGAGCTCCTTGCATCTTGAAATGATTTCCAATAAATGTGTAACATGTAATAGTGAGAATGTTATTATTCTTCAACCGTTATGGAAAGGAGCGGAATGGTCCCACTTTAAGGGATATTTCTATGATGTGAAACTTTTTAAATATATGTTTTAAATCACAAAATTCATCAGTACTATGTCCAAGAACTCTATGATATCAACAATGTGGAACATTTGCATCTCTAGGATATATTTTTTGCTTTTTTCTCATGGGTGGTAATGTTACAAGTCCTTGGTTTAGAAGTATTTGTAAAGTTATTTCAATGGAAAATGGTGGAGAGGGGAATTTTAGTTTCTTTAGTTTGTAAGGCCTCAATTGCCTACAAGGTTCACCAACTTCTTGAGTGGACTATTGAGGAGGAGGACCTAAGATAGTCCTATCTTTCGTGTCAAAGTTACGAGCCATGGGTTGTTCTTTAATAAGGACATTCATATCAGGAGGAGGGTCTTGATATCCTAACCCTTTAGTATATTCAATTGGAATTTGTTTTAGGAATTGATGAATTTCATGTTCACTTGTTGTATGACATCCTTGTTTACTCAAGATCATGAATCCTTTTCCATATGTCTCTTCTAGGTTGATGGGAGTGTTTGTCACTTTATTAGCATAGAATGGTTGAGTGTTTTCTTGCTTAGAGGAACTAGGTTCGCCTATTGTAAGGAACTTAAGTTCTATTCTTGTCTCAGTTTCAGGATGTAAGTAACCAAACATCTTAGGTGGTGGTATTATAGGGGGTATTGATTGTTTCATTGATGGATAAGAGGATGCATTTGCTTCAAGGTTGTTAAGGAAATCATTTAGGAATGTATTCATGTTGTCATCATCTTCTCCAATGATGTCAACATCATGAGGACAAGATGCATTAGGAGTTGAGTGAGCATGAGTAAGTTCAATTTCATTAGGTCATTTCCAAAAGCACAACTTGATACATCCACTAAGGACTTCAAGGACATTCAAAGCTTACCAAAACACATATCCATGATGAAATGTAATGCAAATTTTATATTCTAACAAGGTAACTATGCAACTATCTAAAATGAAATGTTCTAGATGCAATTTTGGATTTAAGAAATTCACAAGATGAACCAAATTAAACTAGATGTAATGAATAATAAAAACCCAGTAAACTGAAATAGAAAGTTATCAGCAACATACAGGAGCATAGAAATAGAGTTTTAAATTCTGGAAAATGCAGTTCAGAATCAACATTGGGACTAAATCGCCTAGAGGGGCGTATGAGTCCCAATGAGGATTTTTTTCAAAATTTTCAGAAAATTTGATGGAGGGGCATCCGAAAGCATTCAAAAAATTGAGGCAGTTGCAGTGAAGTTCAGTTTAGCCAATAGCGTAGCTAGTTCAGTATGTTGATGATCATAGGTTATGGATTAAAGGGGTTGTTGTCAAGTACATATAGTTTATCCATTTTAAGTTTCAGGGATCCACATGAAGATTTGATCGAGTTATAAATATTTGTTTTTTGACAGTTGTTCAGTTGTTCTAGTTGATGTTCTAGAAGGAGGATGATGTGATTCTGGTAGTTTGAGTTGTTGCAGAAGTTTATGTAGTGATTTGTGATGTTCCTAGATGTTTCTAGATCATGTTTTGTTGGTCCACATTGATCTTTGTGTGCGCGATTGGTGATTTTCTTTCGTGAGTTCATGTTTTCATGTTCTTGGCTGACAAGGTGTTGTAGCATGTTGTGGATCTTCGAGGAACCAATTTTGAAGGTGTTTCATGTTCGAGGACATTGTTTTGGGTCCTTACTTTTTTGTGGCCGACATTGGTTAGTTCGCATTGTAAATTTTTTATTGTTTGAGGCTGACCTATTTGATTCTGCACGTTAGCCGTTGTAATTGGGCCCACATGTTAAGGGTTAGATGATTTGCGGATGATATAAATATAAGAGAGGATTTATGAAAAGGGATAGAAGGGAGGTAGATCAAGAAGGTGATCAATAGTGTAAAGTATGAAGCACGGGGATGAAGTATTCTTATCCAGAAGAACCTTAGAGCAAAGGGAGTGTAGAACAGGAAAAAGGAGTCGATAGAAGATTGTTATGAAGATTGTTATTATTTGAGTTATTTGTAATCCTTGGACTGCGGCCTAGAATCTATTAAGCCTAAGAGGCATATGTAATGTGTTTTGAGAATATAATATAATGAGGAATGAGCTTTGATGGTTGGGTTTTCCACTGTTATGGTTTTCCAAAGATATATCTTGTGTCTGGTGTTCATCAATATATTTTATCTTTTTGTGGATTAGTTGTTAATTTTCGTTGAGTATCTATGTGATCATGGAGTTAGTAATTTAGGTTGAAATTTTGCACTATCCTTAATTGGATCCTCCTACCTTGACTACATCAAATGGTATCAGAGCTGGTTGTGAGTCTGTTAGTTGGTTGTGAATTTGTAGGGAAGGAAGATAGTGTTGAGAGGAGTGTGAAACCCTAAGTGTCACCCTAGAAGAAAGATTGAGGCAAGAAAGATTCAGGTAAGCTTTATAATTTAGTTGTTTATCTAATTTTTTTCAATGGGGAAGATTGGAAAGAATGAAAAAGGAAAATGAAACCCTAATATGCGAAAGGGATACTTTGGATGAAGAATTGTGTGAAATCAAGAAGTGTAATTCAGAATTGAGGGAGAGAAATGAAGAACTAGAAGCAAAGTTGGATATGTTTGAGGATGTTGAAAAGAAGTTTGCAAGGATGGAAAAGAGGAACAAAGATCTAGAGGAAACTTTGAAAGAGTTGAATAAAGAGAATAGTTTACAGAAGAAGGAAATATATGGTTTGAAGAAACATGTTGATCAGTTGCAGAAATCACTTATAGCATGTTAGAAGGAGAATGAGAATCTAAGATCTAAGACTGAACTTTGTGATGTTTCTTGTGATATTAATGATTTGTGTGATGTTGCAAAAGTTTCTTTAGAAGGTGAAGTTGAAGATAACAATGTAATGAAGCCTACAATTGTTGGTGATGGTATTGGTTTCAAAATCATGCAAAGAATGGGATATGAAGGAAAAGGATTGGGAAAGCAACAACAAGGAATTACAGAACCTATTGAGCCGATAATGAGATCCAAAAGTGAGGGCCTTGGATATGACAGAGGTAAGAATGTTATTGCAAGTTTGAATCAGGGAAGAAAAAGTATTTATTGTTCACATTGTAATAGGCATGGACATGAAAATGAATTGTGTTGGGATCTACATCCTTGTAAGATATGTGGATTAAGGAATCATTCTGAGAAGATTTGTTGGGATAAAATGAGAATGAGAAAGCCTATGAAAAATTGTAAGCAGATGGATTATGGATGGATTGATGGAGAAAAGTGGAAACATGTTACCTGTATGCTTAGAAGATTGTACAGATGGAAGAATTCATATGTTGGAGGAAAAAAGGGATCAAGATGTAGAGAAAGAAGACCTTATGTAAAGAAGAACAAGGACAATGAAGGGTACCGGTGGAGTGAAACAGTATTTTCTAGAAAAGGAACTTGTTTTCAAGTTTGGAGGAAGAAAGAATCAAGCATTAAGTGTCATCAAGAACCTCATACCAGAGAATTTGATGAAAGAGAAGTAAAGGATGCAGAGATAGTTTGTGCAGATGAAGAAGAGCCTGAATTAGTTTATGCAGAGGAAGGGGAACCTTTGGAGGTACCATATTTCTTAGAACCAGAAGGTGAAGCATTGATCTTAAGGAGAAATTTTATGTGTTGGAGCAAAGTAAATGTGAATGAAGGAATAGAAAAGGACAGTGATCTTGAGGAAACTTGTGGAGAAGGCTTGCTCAGACCGCCGACCAGTGAGGTAGTGCAAGGCTTGCAAGTAGACCGGTGAACCTTGACCATGACAAGATGAAGAACCTGAGGCAACTTGCAGGGTGGCCTTGCTCAGACCATCAACCAGTGAGGCAGTGCAAGGCTTGCAAGTAGAACGTCAAACCAATTCAAAAGAGAAGAACTTGAGGCAGTCTTGCAAGGTGGACTTGAACAGAATTCCAGCCTTGGGGCAGTTGCAAGTGCCTATGGACAGATCGCCAAACCAATTCAAGAGACAACATTGGATTTGACACAGTATATACCAAAGTGAAGAGGCTCACTTTTCAATTAACCCTAAGAGTCTGATGCAGGGGCATCTGGAAGCATTCAAAAAATTAAGGTAGTTGCAATGAAGTTCATTAGCCAATAGCATGGCTAGTATAGTATGTTGATGATCAGAGCTTGTGGATTAAAGGGTTTTTTGTCAAGTACATATAGTTTTTCCATGTTAAGTTTCAGGGATCCACATGAAGATTTGATCGAGTTATGAATATTTGTGTTCTGACAGTTGTTCAATTGTTCTAGTTGATGTTCTAGAAGGAGGATGATGTGATTCTAGTAATTTGAGTTGTTGTGGAAGTTTTTGTAGTGATTTGTGATTTTCGTGGATGTTTCTACATCGTGTGTTGTTGGTCCACATTGATCTTTGTGTGCGTGATTGGTGATTTTCTTTCATGAGTTCATGTTTTCATGTCATTGGATGACAGGGTGTTGTAGCGTGTTGAGGATCTTCGAGGAACCAATTTTGAAGGAGTATCGTGTTCGAGGATGTTGTTTTGGGTCCTTACTTTGTTGTGGCTAACATTGGTTGGTTCACAGTGTAAATTTTTTATTGTTTGAGGCTGACCTATTTGAGTCTACATGTTAGCCATTGTAATTGGGCCAACATGTTAAGGGTTAGATGATTTGCAGATGATATAAATATGAGAGAGGATTTGTTACAAGGGACAGAAGGGAGGTAGATCAAGAAGGTGATTGATAGTGCAAAGTATGAAGCACATGGATGAAGTATTCTAATTCGGAAGAACCTCAGAGTAGAGGGAGTGTAGAACAGGAAAAAGGAGTCAATGGAAGATTGTTACGAAGATTGTTATTATTTAAGTTATTTGTAATCCCTGGGTTGCAGCCTAGAATTTGTTAAGCCCAAGAGGCATATGTAATGCATTTTGAGAATATAATATAATGAGGAATGAGCTTTGAAGGTTGGGTTGTTAGGGTTTTCCCAGGATATATCTTGTGCCCAGTGTTCATGAATATTTTTTATCTTTCTGTTGATTAGCTGTTAATTTTCGTTGAGCATCTGTGTGATCATGGAGTTAGTAAGTTATGATGCAAGGCTAGACTATCCTTAATTGGATCCTCCTACCTTCACTACATCAAAATTTTAAGTGATTTTTATGCTTTTTAGTTTGTATGATATGTAACCCAAGTGAAAATGCATATTTTATATGATTTTCATTCAATGATTTGAGATACAAAAATGCAAGCTATATGCACAATGTAAGATTTAGAAACCCTAGAATGCTAATTAACTAATGAAAACCCTAATTTAATGTTAATGCAAGCAAGACCCAGGATGATGATGCACTCCAAATCATAATTATAATGTTCTAAATGGCCATCATCATTAGGAAGGGTTATATTTTTTTCCTCCATCAAAAGAAGGATTTCATATTCTCTAAGAGATTCACTTTGTTTCTCCAAAATCTCATGGAGTTCAAATTTATTCCCAAATTAGCCAAAGCATCAACAATATTGTTTCCTTCCCCATAATTATGATATAGCACATAATTGTTAAAGCCTAATAGAAATTTTTGGATGTCATGGACGACATAGTCAATGATGAGTTTAGAATCACCTTCAATCCATAATTTTTTATCCCCAATCACAGGGAAATTTTAACCCCCCATGGCATAGACATCACTTTAGCCATATTGCTAGTTTGTACCCTTGATCCCCTTGATAACCCCACAATGACTTCACCACTATGATATCTAAGAATACCACCGCCACTTGCCATACCTGGGTGACCTTTAGCATCGCCATCAAAATTTATTTTTTCCCAGTCCACTAGGGGAGGTTTCCATTTAGTATTTTGGTGAGCTATAAATATAGAGTTGTAAAATATAGAGGATTCAAAGGGTATTCTCCACCTATTACCAATAATAAATTCCATAGTGATTGGAAGGAAACTCAAAAAAAATCAATTGCTAATAGATAAATTTTCCACAAGAAAATTAGAGAAGTCCCAAAGCACCTCCTTAGCATTCTTTTTAGAATTTTGGAAGATCTTATTATTCCTTTCTTTCCAAATACCTCAACATGTATGCAGTTTAATCTCCCTCCATAGCTCCCTAACCAAGGGGTGAGTTCAAGGACAAGTCCAATTCTTAATAACCCATTTAAATTTTCATTTATAGTCGAATTGATTCTTAATTTTTTTAGAGCTAGACCCTAGATTTTCTTGGAGAAAGTACAATTAAGAAGTAGATGTGACATTGTTTCCTCCTCATTTTTTTATAAAACACACACATTAGGGATTTTCAAACCTCTTTCTTTGAAATTCTCCTAGGTTATAATTCTATTGTGAGCAACATTCCACCAAAAGAAATTGATTTTGGTATTAATATGATAATTCAAGATTTTATTCAAAATTTTATTGTAGTTGATATTGACTAACAATAGACCATAAGTAGATTTGACTATTGAGAGGAAGATTTTTTTGTTGGTTCTATGCTTAGGAGATAGAATAACAATCTTCTACACTCTCATTCAAGGAAAACCCTAGAGATCTCAATCTAAGGATGTAAAGGGGAAATAGATCTTGCAATAGGGTTGTCCTAGGGTCTGATAGTAAACTAAAGAGGTGTTCACCACCAGGCTATGGCTTGGAAAGAAAAATGAAATGCAAGACCTAATGTATAAACCTAATGCAATGCAATCTTTCACTAAATGGCCTAGAAAAGAATGTAAAATAGAATAGAAAGTTGAGTGATGAAAGATGTGCACCTGGAAACCTGAAGAAGACTGGATGGAGATCTGAAATGCTGAAAACACTTATTTTAATGTTGACTAGGACTCATATGCCAGTCTGGGCGATTTAGTCCCAGATTAGGGTTTATGGGCAGGAATAGGTTTCTGGCATTATAGATTTTGAATCTGCAAAAATCTAGAAATTGACCTATACTAGGACTCATATGTCGAAACTAGTGTATCAGTCTAGTTAGGGTTTTCTAGAAATTCAAGGTCTGAATATGTTCTTCAATACACTACCCTATCCTTTCCAATTGATTTCCAGATCTGAAACCCTGATTTACAACCTGTAGAAGTCTTTCAATGCTCTCCAATACAGGGTGACAACTTTGACAACTTTGAACACTTTGACAACTTTCTTCAATGTGTCTTCAATCTAGATCTACAAATCACACACCAAAGAGGGGAAAATGTTGTTTTGTTAGTGGAAAGGGGTTTTCCTTGGTCAAACCCGGTTTTGGTAATCAAACCTTGTAATGAAATGAAATAGGAAAAGAGAATAATAAATGAACAACATGCAATGTTACAACTCACCAAACCCTAGCAATAAAGTGTTGCAAACATGTGTGAAGTGGCTCCAATGGATGTAGATCTTGACTCTTGCTTGAATAGGATAGATCTTAACTTGAAGGATAGCTTGAATCATGAAACCCTACATCACAATTGTTAGGTCAAAAACAAACATGATGCATGATTACTTTGGCATGATGCTTGATGCTTGAATAATGCTCCAAAACACTTGATAGTCAACCCTTGAATGCTCTTGTGAACTCAAATTCACTATATGCATGAGTACTTGAATGCTTGGGGTGAAAATGAGTGAAGAAACTTGTATTTATAATTGTTTATGCCAAATTTCCTAAAATTACAATACTACAAGGTGACATCAAATCTAGGAGGATAAAATCCCACCAAGAATTTGAAATAATTTTTATTTTGGGCCACACAGGACTTATACGCCCAAGGTGGTGTATGAGTCCCATTAGGCATTAATTATGGGACCATTTTCAAAAATGCTTAGAAAGGTGTAAAATCCAGATCGGGACCCAAAACCCTAGGTGACATATGAGTCTCAAATCACTAAATCTGGGCCACAAAACCTAAAAACAATTGAATTATGATTGGATGTTGATTTATGTCAGGATTATCCTCAAAAGGGTGCATTAAATGAGGCTTTTTGATGCAAAATAAGGCTAATTAAAGCATAAAGAAGCCCAATTATTAATGACAACCTTAGAAAAGTGTGAAAGTGTGTTACAACACTTTACAACACCCTAAATAAGGTATGATTAGGTTTATTTAGTTTACAAGGGTCCAACACCTAATGTGAGTGTGTTAAACACATTACAACACTAAGTAAAGACATCATTAAGCTTAATTTTATAAGGAGGGCCGAAATAAGTGTAAAAATATCATCGATGACATTTTTTTACACTACAACTGTGAACTTTCCTCTTCTATCCCTTTCCATATAAAACAAGTCATAATTTTGTAATAAAGAGATCCTTATCAACTTAAGTTTCTCTTGAAAGATGTGATCTTCCTGGATAACTTCCCCATTCCCATTACAAAAATCTTCAATTTTCCTCCATTGTTGAATGCCAACATTCCTTAAAAGATAATTAGCAACCCGCCTTCCAAAAAAAATTATAGGGCCC
Organism: Sequoia sempervirens; assembly: GCA_007258455.2. Classification (NCBI taxonomy): domain Eukaryota; kingdom Viridiplantae; phylum Streptophyta; class Pinopsida; order Cupressales; family Cupressaceae; genus Sequoia; species Sequoia sempervirens. Next base: position 565 of record VDFB02049255.1, on the reverse strand, counting down.
TCTAGGTCCCTAAACAAGAGATGATTATTGAAAGGCTAGTGGAACACCCAAGAGTCCTCCCAAAATCCAATTTTGTAACCATTCCCTAATTTCCACTTTAAGACCCACTGAATAAATTTTCTAGATTTGAGGATATTGTTCCATATCAAAGAACCTTGAGCATACCTAGATTCAGTGAGATTCTTGATTAATTGAGTCTTATTTAAGTATTTTGCTTTAATTATTTTACAACAATCCTTATTATTTAAAAGGGGATCAAATCCCACCTTAGACATAAGGGATTTTTTGGTAAGGTGGATCTTTCTAATTCCCAAATTCCCATAATCTTTAGAAAGACAAACTTTATCCTATATTATGAAGGCCATTCTTTTCTTTTCTTTCATTCCAAACCATAGCAAATTTCTTTGATTTTTTTCAAATTTATCAACAATAGATTTAGGAATCTTGAACAAGGAAATGAAATAGGCAGCTTGGATACCTCATAACAAAGTAGAAAGAAGTTATAGTTTTCCAACATGATTCAAGAGCTTAAACCCTTCCAACTTGCCAATTTTTTTAAGCCTTT
>VDFB02049254.1:0-43054 GCA_007258455.2 Sequoia sempervirens | reverse complement strand
AAAATACTTTTCCATAAACAAGTTAAGCAATTTTATAAGAAAGATCAATGATTTTATAAAGCCAATGTATTGAAAGTGAAGATATCCCAAATAAACATCAATATAATATTATATATTATTCATTGACATTCTTTGAATAAATATTCTTATGTTTAGATGTTGCATATAAAATTAAATATGAACATGATAAATTACTTAATTAATCTTAAATAATTTTTATTTTAAATAAATATATAAAAAGATAATTGCTTAGTTTAATTTTTTTATATTTTTATATTTAAATAAATATTTATTAAAATTTATCATAAATTCTTTATGTTTTGTTAATTAGATATTTTATAATCTGACATCAATATAATATCTTTGTTCTATTAAATTCATCCAAGATTTATACAAAGAGAAGACAATATAACTCACCAGATTCAATTTTAAATATTTTATACATTCATATAAAAATGAAACACAATAATTTGCCTAACTCAAATATTAAACATTTCAATAAATGTAAGTGCTTAATTTTTTTTATTTAACACAGTAATTCATTTTGATATTTTTTTTATGGAAAATTTACTGTCAAGTAAAATTCACTGCCACCAATTCACCACAGCGAAAAATTAACCGCATTAAATTTTTTATTAAAATCCAAGTTTTTGAAATATATATTAAAAAATATTAATGCTAGGGGTAAATTGCTGGCCGTGAATTTTTCATGGGTGAATTGCTGACAATGAATTTTCCTAGAGCCATTTTTTTATATTGAACAAAGCAATTTAAAATACAAGACATCAGCTACAAAAGTAACTTGAGAGAATAGAGATACAACAAGACAATGACTAATATGCAAGTCACAGGGCCACAATCCAGATTGTTACATAAGCTGAACAACATATTTACTAAGGCTGAGTTTACTTTAAAGGTGAAACTGCATAACTTATCTTTGAACTGTTGTAGACTAAGTTTAACCAGCTCATCAATATTTTTTTATCTAATATATTAGTTTATAATAAAAAAATAATAATACTAACAATTTCCATAACATACTCATATCATAAAAACCAATTCAATCTTTGAGTATTAAGGACAAAGGTTCAATATAACAGAACTCAAAAATGGTGGAAACAGTTCTACTCTATTTAATCATTGCCTTTTACATTGCAAAGAGAATGTCTGATCATGGTGTGTAGGCAGATACAGACACAATCCATGGCTCAGAATCCTGAGTAGTATTTCCCATTTTTCAACATTGGACTATGTCTTGCAACAGTTTTCCTTCCACAATGATCACACCAAATCTGTGTCTTGAAAGAAGAAGAGGGAGAAACTATTGGAGTGTCTGGGCATTTTCTCACAGGAACATATTCATGTGGAGAACTCAACTCATCTTCAGATACAGAGACATCTTCTTCCAGATATGCCAGAGATTTACAAACCTCCTCCTCCTCCTCCTCCTCCTCTGATGGAAGCCCAAGATGTAGTCTAAAATGAGGATTATAATTTCTCCTTGCAGAAGTAGCAGCAGGGAACCTTCTTACTGAAGAATAGTGTAGCCAATCATCTTCAGATGCAGATGTTGAATCATCTCCTTCAGGTAAGGAAATGCACTTTTGTTCATGGCGCTTGTACGAAGGCCTGTGCACACTTCGTTCTCTTTCTCTGAAATGTCTAGCAGAGCTCATGTACCTGCTTCTTCTTCTCTCCATCTTGGCCGATTAAGTGCTCCTCCTTCCTTTGTTTATAATGGCAAATTCTCAGAAAAAATATCTCTGTAATGCACAATCTGCAAGTTCTGTATTCGTTGCAATGCATATTTATGCACCGCTTTGTGTGTGTTTTGCATAAGCGTTCGTTACAATAACCAGAATGGTTACCAACCTATACGGTTACCTCCTTGGGCAATTGGCTTGCTTGGCTATAACTTTCCAAAGAGAATTCCAATAACCTTTTTTTAATCGTTTCTTCACTGTTTTATTCTACAACACATTTTCCTTTATTTTGTCCCATAGTATTATATTGTAGTGCGACCTAGTTCAGGTTAAGTCTGTATAAAGCAATCTAAGTTTCAAATTTAAAACTGTCCTTTCGCATCCAAAAGTTGACCCTTCTACAAAGGATGTTGCTACCTAAGGTTCAAATTAACTATATTTTGTTTCATAGTATTATATTGTGGTACAATTTAGTTCAAGTCAAGATGGTATAAAGCAATCTAGGATTCAAATTTAAAATTTTCCGTTCACATTTAAAAGTTGACCCTTCTACAAACGGTGTTGTTAACTCGTTAGATTCAAATTAATTATATGACATATACATAAAGACTTGTATTTAGGTCATTTGAAACAATTAAGGATGGAACACATAAGAATCATAAGAAAACAAATTTGATATAAAAGCATTCAAACTTATCACCTTATAACTAGGTGTCATGGTAATCCACATTTATAACAATTTCACATTCACATAATGGGTTATATTGCTTTTGTCATACGCCATATTTTATTGAAGGTTTGACTCTTATCAAGGTAAGCTAATGACCTATTCTTCAACTTAGACAATTCTCATTGTATCTTTAGATATGACCAAACTCAATAAAAAAATGTTGCTTTTTTGTATCTTTAGGTATGATCAAACTCAACAAGAAAGCCATTCAAGTGAAGAAAACACAATGCTTTTTTAGGCTATGTCAACATGTTAATAGAGGGCCTTGTGGTCCTGTTTGGACAAAGTTTATTTGTGTGGGAAATGTAGATAATGGTTAAGCTTTAATTATTGATTTTTTATGTATTAATTGTTTAATAAAAAACAAATAGGCAATACAGTTTGATTATGTTAAGTATCGTTCAAAGAAAAATTATAAAGGTAAAGGCTAATTATGATAGTTTGATAGAAACCAATGATTACCCCATGTTAGAGGAGGAGTAATTTCATCCTCGTGAGGCTGCTCTTTGAAATGAATGGGCATACCCCTATCCCCGATGGAATCAACCAATGGAGCGCCTCACTCCAAAAATCACCCTGCCAGTGAAGGCTGCATGAGTGCAAATGAAGCATTGAGCGTGGCTACTCAACATTTTGCATGAGAAATCTCTACTTTTACATAAATCTAGGATAAATAAAATAAATTTTAAACACATTTGTATTACGTCAACATTGGGTCAGCGCGCGACAAACCTAGACCAAAAAGTGTGTGTGCTTCTTCTTTGATATATGTAGGTTGTATTTTAGTAATCCCACTCCAAAATGAGCCCCAACAAAATATGAATTGGGATGAGAATGAAAATAACCTTTTTTAAATTCAATTTTTATAATAATAATGAAATAAAATAAATATTAAATAAATAATATTAAATTTTAATATAAATACTAGTATAATAAGGAAATATAATCAATATTGTAATTAATTATTTTTTATATTTTAAATATTGGTATTGTTAATATTCTTACTTTATTTTAAAAGAAGAAGAAGAAGAAAATACTAAAATTATTTTGAAATAAATATGATTATAAAAGGAAAGAGGTATCCCCATGTGCCTTGGTTAAATCCGATGAATTGCATTCATGTGTCATGGCAGGACGTTGATAAAGTTTGTGAAATTCAAATTTATGCCTACCAATTTCATTCTTTTAAAATTTGTAGGACTTTTAAAAGAAATTATTATCTATTGGGTTGTTTTCTTTGGAATATATCTTGCAACCATGGTACTCCAAAGGAGGACACCTCTTCATGGTTAGTAGGATGCTAAGAGGGTTTTTCCAATTGGAGTATTTGCATGGCCCTACTGTCGAGTTCAAGACACTCTACAATGAAGAATTTTATCTCTATGTAAATATTGTCAAGGTTGGTGTCAATTTATAGTGAGTATTATATGCATCCTCTTCTACTCAATATTATGGCAATATTATGGGTCTAGACAAATGAATTTAAAGTTAAATAAAAATGGTCTACATAATCTATTATAGTCGATTTGCTTGTATAGGTTAGTTTTTATATAGTTTTCTTGTATTTATGTAAGATATTATAAATGAGTTTTATGTTTGGGTATGTGTAGGATCACTGGGCGGAAAAAAATAATAGCCCTGGCGGCGTAATCCTAAAAAATTTAAAGCTAGGCAACTCTGGACATAAAACTCTGGAATTAAGTTATCTGCTTATATTACTCTCAAAAATATGTAAGAATAGAATCTGTAGGAAAACTGAAACGTAGCTCTCTAAACTAATAGGTTTTTAAATCCATTTGGTAGGCAACTCTGAAATTTCAAACGCAGAGGGTACTTTAAATTTCGTGGAAAAATAAGTGGAGGTGTCCGGTCAATTCTCAATTCTTTCTAACCACAAATAAAATGATAATATTTTTTATAAGATTTTATATGTAAGTAGAGGACTCATGTCCTGATGTGATCCATATTTTTGGTAATTTTTTCCAAGGGCCACTTTCAATTATGATTTTTATTACAACTCTTTAAAAAAATATAAAAAACTCTGGCCCTAAATTCAATCTTAACTCTGCCCAAAACTTCATGAAATTCATTTTTATTTTTTAATCCTATAGTATGTGAAGCAGGAACGCGCATAGCCATACTTTGATCCAAAAAATGTGGGATAATCATTGAAAGCCATAGGATGTTTTAATTGGCCCATCAATAGGGACTTTAGCTTCCCAGAATTCTCAATAGAAAATGAATAATACTCACTTTAATAAATCTCAAAGTAAGCAAGCAATTTATATATTGGGTGGAAAGCTGGAGAATCTCCCTTTTAAAAAACTTCTACTTAACACCTTAAAAAGCTTTCCACCGCAGGCCACGCCCATCATATTGCCACTTTTTGGCCCATCATGATCCTGCACATACCTGTTTACAAGAAAAATGGAATGTAAGACTTATCAATGTATGTTTACATGTTAAAAGTTTACTAGGAACAAATCATTCCTAGGTTATTAATGTAAAATTATTACCATTTGTTTGATGGAATTGAATTATGATTTTAGAATTGATAGATGACCTTTGATGTGCTTTAAGAAAAAATAGTTTATAGGATGTATGATTTTTTTATATGGGTGGATTTTTCTTATTTGGTTTTAGATATGTAAAGGTGATAGAGTTGGGAAAAATAGTTTATGAAAGAAAACTACAATCAACCTTCTATGAACAAATATTTAAGGAAAAAAATAATTATTTCATTCTTTATATCTCCAATGCCTAACCCTTGCTCATTGATTACATGGTTACTTTTGATTTCTGAAATGTGTTTTCATTATGGACAATCAATACTATGTAGTTTCTAATAATCTTGTACTAACAAGATCTTATATTTGAGGGGAGTGAGGTGTGGAGAAGTAAAAAATACAACACTCTTGTTAGACTTAAAATTCTCTAAACTCAATAGTTTATATTCCTATTCATCCTATTTTTCAAGAATATTATACTTTCTACTACATTTCAAATCAAATCTAGGCTAAATTTAGTAATTGTATCATAATTAGAGATTTTTTTGCAAGACTCCCAAGATTCTAAGGGCTTTTAGTTTTATATATACAATCTAAAATATTTTCTTTTCAAACTAATTTATTCCTTTGCATTTGAAGGAAAATTTTGAATGAAGAACTATATAAGAATTGCTTGATAGGAAAGGTCAAAAATAAAATTTGGCTCTAGTGGGGAGTTGTGCCTAGGTATGACCCATATAAAAAAAATTCCCCAAAAGAGAAAAAATGTTATTTTATTTTTCAATTTCGTACAATACTTTAGATATATTTTATGACATCTTGAACAATAGTCCCCAAATTTGGGAATACTTTTTCCATCCTAAAACTATGCCCCAATGTCATCTTGTTCTAGAAACATTATAATAATCCTCTTTCCATTATCCTTTCATTAATATCCATAACTAGATTCAAATATATCCTTTGGTAGAGAGCCATATTATGTTATGGAGGTTAACTACTCAAGCTAGACACCTAACTATTGAATCGGATTAATTGAGAATACTTTAGATTGTGTGCATAACAAGAGAGGATAATTAATTTTTAGGAATTATTATAAATTATGAGGATCTTGGCCATTATATTTTTCTTGATCTAATGTAGACTATAACTTTAGTCTATATAGTCCCATACTCTATCTATATTGGTGGTTCTATTTTTATTGGGCCTTCTTTAAGAAAATTGTTGTCCTACATGGCCTTATATAGTAACTTGTCTAACACTACCACCACACTGTAAATGTTTTTATCTTGGTTGAGATAGAATATCATCCAAGGTATTCCTAAATGTAGCCAACTAGCCTAATCCTTAAGTTACATTTATAATAATCTAGAATCAAGGTTGATCTTCTTTTCTCATACTACTAATTTTGAGTACAAACTAGAGAGCTATATTTTAGATAGAATTTATCCTATATGTTTGGGTTCCTTGCAAAATTATTTCTAGTTTTATTTTACTCTATCATATTTTTTAGAAAATATTAATTATTAAATATTAAATTTATTTAACAATTAATCATTAAAGATATTAATCAAAGAAATATCAATGCCACTAAGACATGCTAATAGTCTTAGGCAACTATATTTCATGGAAAAGGTATATGTCCAAAAAGTGCTAAGTGGCTCCTAGGTTGTACCTTAGAGATTAAATAAAGAATAAAGGTTTTGACCAAAGATTGAGTAACTTCATAAGTAAAAGGTAACTTCCATAGATATTTATGTTAAGAAGCACTAAATATGTTGTAACTGCTAGGTAATTCATTTATTCACATTGTGATCAATTTTTTGTGCACCCAATAAATGTAGATTAAAAATAGTAAATCAAACATACTGATAAGACATTATATCAACACAGAAAATCAAATGAGAGAATGCAAACTCAGTCTTTTGTCTTGGATGTCGTCCTATCATCCTCTATCTCAAGTGTTTTTGTTGATTCCAACTTGCTCTCAAATTTGTATTCTAGGCTCAACAAACAGTCTTCCTAGAGAACAAGATTTGAAGGATGATGATTGTATTCTATACTATGATATGATTAACATGCATGATTGCTAGAATGTAAGAATACAAAATGTTATAAATACTAAAGTTGATAATGACAATGCTAGAATGCTAGAATGCAATTAAGCTCTAATGCATGTATATCTGTAAGTAACCAATGCTTGGATTTGTAGGGGTATTTATTGAGTTTTCAAAAGATTCTGATTGGCTGATGCGATCAATGGCTGTGAAAATTCTTGGCAGATCGAATGGTCAAAGGTGGATAAGACTGGAAAGAAAAATAGAAGAAAACTAGAAAGAAAGATTTTTTTTCTTTTTTGTGGAAGAGATAAGATGAGATGATAAAGATGAATTGCAAAAATCATCTTTTTGTGAGATTTTGGAAATATTTTGAAGATAAATAGTGAATTATAAATTCAATTATTTATTTATGGGTGACATAGAGATTTTTCTTAATTAAATAAGATATTTAATTAAGATTTGAAGAAAATGGAAGATTTCATAATTAAATAAAAGTAATTTAATTAATTAGAAGAAAGATTTGAATAGAGGAGGGAATTTAAGAAATATTTAAAATTTAATTAAATTTAAAAGACTTAATTAGAATTTAAAGGTGATAATTAATTAAAATAAATAAAGGTATTTATTTAGTGTGATCAAAATGAACTTATATATGGATGTGAAATAATTAAATAAAGTTCATTTATTTAATCATGGCAAAAGAATAAAGTGAATGAACAATATAATTAAATTAATTAAATTTAATCGTATGTAGAGGACTTTTAGAGAGATTAATTAAATAATAAATATTTAATTAAATTAGGGATAGTGGAGCATGACCAATTTTATGCATATACAACTTCAAGGCATTGAGCCTTTCAAGGAATGATTGAGTCCCTAGCGGTGTTCCTTGTAATATGATCTTATAGTATTTGGCTATAACTTATATTATGAGTTAATCCTCACCATGGTTTTTCCCATTTGGGGTTTCCACATAAAAATCCTAGTGTTGATTTGTTATGTGGTGTTATGCTTCCATTCACGTTCTTGTTTACATTTGCATCTAGATATGTTTTGATTATTAAATGGTTAGCAATTAAATGGTTTGGTAAAATACTGATTCACCCCCCTCTTAGTATTTTGGGTGTTCAACAAAAAACACCAAATTCTTTAATGGAGAGAAGTAGTCCCACCGGGCATGCCAAAAATTGTTGTCACATGAAATTGCACCCTACTGAACACGAAGTTCAACATTCCAATGACACAATGGAAACTACCTCAAGGTGTGGGACCTTTGTGCATATGAGGTTGAATCTCCAGAGAAGGTTGACTTCCTTTTTTAATCCAAGTGCAATGTGTTGGTCCAACCCAACACATGAAAACCTACCACTAACCTACTCTAATAGCTCACAAGGGAAAAGGGGAGAAGGAATGCATGAAAGGGAAATAGAGGTGGTACACCAAGATGGAAAGGTTATTTCTTCCTGACCAATATTGCATAATACATCATTGAAGAGGGGCAAGGGGACTTTCACAACTCTATGTTTGGTTGATTTTCAGAGGCATACAAGAAGGTTAGGGTTTGACAAGGTGTTGGAAGGAAAGAGGGTTTCACAATCAACGACTATAAAGAATTTAACACAACATACATGCATGAAAAATATAAAAAAACACTCAGATATGCAAGGTAATAAACTTACTCAAACACAAAAGAGTTGAGAAGAGGAAAACTTGATCCATTTCATTAATGTAGAGGCAAAAGCCAATCTTTACAATGGTAGAGTGTAAAATACATGTATATAAAAGAAAAACCCCAGAGGAGCTAGAGGAAGAACCCTGAAAAATGAATACATTTCTTGCCTTTATAGATTAGGCATAACTGAGAAGCACAAGTCAAACCCTAACTCTAACCAGGGATAGCAAAAAAGATAGTGTGTGCAATAATGGAGCCATTCCGTAAAAGATGTGACTGGGGCATAGATCTACCAAGAAATTCAACAAAGAGCAATAAATGGGGATGTGCACCCATGAAATCCACCTATAGAAGTCAAAGGATGCAATTAATGTTCTTGAAGCTTAGGAACAAAGACAGACAGCTCAAAAGTCAAATCAAGCATAAAAAATGTCGACCAAAAAAACACGTCAAATTGTAGGAAGGTCGGGTTGTTGGGCCAAAAAATCACCTTAACAAGCATAAAAATGAATTAAATGGTCTATACCTCCAAAAAAGCATTTGTCGGACATCAGCGATCAGATAATTGAGAGTCGGGCGTCAGCCTTACAACTTACCTCATGCTTGGAAGAAGGAGAAGAAGTGAAATTGTGAAGAAGAGAGGAAACGTTGGGGTTTGGGGAGATGAGATACCTCTTACTGAAGAAAGATAAGAGGTAAAGTGGAAGTTCAAAGGTTGAAACTCGAAACCCCAACACTTAGTCAAATTTTGAGAGAAAAGAGGGAAAGTGAGAAGGAAAGAAGGAATAAAGCAAAAAAGATGAGACTTCGGAGGTTGGACCTCAAACCGTTAGAGGTCAGAGGTCTAGAGGAAGGCTTATGCCTTGGAAAATGAAAGCGGTAAGAGGGAAGAGGGAAGACCGAAGGCCGAAACAGTTACAAGAAAGATGGGAAAGGAGACGAAGTGATGGAGAAGGCATGAAGGAAGCGAGTAAGAGACACCCTAAACACCTGAAATTCTGGAACTTAGCAAAATTTAGGAAACTTCAAGGAGAAAACATGTAAGATGGCCCATGGGGGATCTCTCAGATCGGTTATCAATGATGGGACATTGAAGGGGGGCATGAAATGTTAACAATTATATAATGGAAAATGATTCCTGAAATATTTTTTAAAATATAACCTTATTTTGTTATGATTAGTTAAAAGAATAAATTACAAGTGACCAATGTTATATATATCCCTATGAATGTAAAGGAAAGGGTAATGATAGGTTTTAAAAAAAATGACTTGATGTGTTGTATAGAGGAGGAGAAGAGTCTTTGAGCTATGCAATTTTGGTATCAATGAATAAATTTATGTTTGTTGGCTTATGTGTTGGTTATAAATTTCTTAGAGCTGTTGTTTCTTCTTATGTTGACATGACAACTACATTATGATTCTTTTCTATAAAATAACATATCTTTATGTAAATTTATAATATTTTTTGTAAATTTAGGTTAGAATCTAAGGTAGGCTTCTCTAATATGTGTGTTAGGGGTTTGTTAATGAATTATTGAACCTTGTTATCATTGTTTTACTTTATAGACCCTAGTTGCATTTTCATTCTAAAATTGTATCTAATATAAATCTTTAAATTTATCTCCATATATCCATTAAATTATTTAGTCCAATTGTTTTTCCTTGATTTCTTTTTCCTTTCTTACTTTTGGGTTAAAAGCATACCCCAAAAAATTTAATTATATCATACAAGGGAGTTGCCTCTCTCAAACGTAGAGGGAGATAATTAATTCAATAACAATCTCTCCGACTATTGTAAATATTTTTGTCATAGGTTCCTTGCCCAAGTCATAGTTTTTCCATAAATTTTAAAAGTGACAAAATTTGTATACCAATAGTCATAAAGCAATATTATTGAAGAAAATGAGAACAATAGTACCATAAATAGAGATCTCCTTGAGGATTTGGAAGCTATGCAAGTTGACAATTCCTATGAGAGCTTCTATCAACATAAGACTACAACAAAAATGGAGTCTTTCAAACTTCAATAATAGTTTCAACACAGTTTCTTGATGAGAGCCAAGAGAGTTAATAGAGTGTTTTTCCAAGAGGGAACATGAATTTTTCTTGGTTAGGTACGTGAGATGGAGCATTTACATTGCTAAGAAATTCTTACAATATCAATAGAAAGCTAAGAAGGAAACCAACATTTGAAACTTGAAAACATCTAAGATGCTAGAGCACATCATACAATCATATGTGTATCATGCTCACATATTGAAAAAACTCTATTAAATTTGACATGTTTTCCCAAAATAGAGACAATAATGACATTATGGTACAAAATCTAAAAAAATTGTAGGGGAAATACGCCAAGGTTCAAGCTCAAATGGACCTAGAACATGGTATGTGAGTGGATGTTGAAGTAGGCTCGAAACACAAAGTGAAATTGTGAGTGTATGCTAAAGCAGGTTCAAAGCACAACATAAAATTGTGAGGGTATGCAACTTTCTACACTACAACTACTTGAAGCCTTTTGATGTGTTGTTCTTTAATTATTTTTCCCTAGCTCAATAACATAAAAAATAGAAAGAGAAGGAACAATATACCTCTCATAATGTAAGCAAACAACCACCTCATTAAAAAAAATTGGATGTGAAAATTATGGAAAAATAAGTGGATGGATACATAGAGCTTGAAACCAACTTTTTGATTTGCCTATTCATTTTCAAAAAATGGACTTTGTATGCCCTTCGTTATGGAAAAAAGAAAAAATAGCTCCCTTATGGGAAGAAAATGGGGGCAAGTGGCCCTCTTGTGGTGGGATGATGATGCTTAAGTGGTTAAATTGGGCAAAGTGGTGATTTGGGTGGTGAATGGGTCAAGCTCAAGTAGAGAAAATGATGGTGAGAGTATTTTGGTAGCATATAGGGCATGGCTTGTGGGTTAAGCTCCATAGTGCTAGACAAAACTATGTGCTAAGAGCCCCATATGATTAGGCAACAAAGTTAAACTCCCACTAAATTTATAGATTACCAATCCAAGCTAATAACTCATCATTATTAAACACTAAGAAAACTAGAAATACTCTATCATTGAAAATTTGACCACCAAGAAAATAAAAATGAATGTGTGGTGAACTTTTGATCACTATGTGAAAAAAGTAAACCATCTACTAATTAAAAAGCATTCTATAAAGAAATAACCCATTGAAACCAACCAAATAACCACTAGATAAACCAACAAAAACTACCAAAATATGAAAAATCCCACCATCAAATTACCCAAGAAGCTAAATTTTGTCGCACAGGAGCTAAATGATGACTACGTAGGATACAACCATACAAACTATATGATCAAACAAATCCATACATAATTTTTTATGAAAATCTAAGACAAAAAATAACCTCATTTTTTATAATATTTGATTTCAACATTTGGACAAGTGATTTTAAGTTTTTGACATATTATGGATGCAATTATGACATTTGTTTTACTCTTATAAATCCCAAGACATATCAAATTTAAATTTATTACATTCTTCATTTTTCATGATAAATACATTAAATTTTATTTACATTTCTTACATTTCAATTACAAACTCATTATTGAAATCTTAACTCATTAATTAATTATTGTATGATTTAGTCTTCTAGATCCCATTACATTACAAATTCTAGATTTGAGACGATTATAATCTATGATTTAGTCTTCCAATCCCAAAACATTATAGATTCAAACATTCTTCAATCATCAAACAAAATATATTAAATTTTATTTACATTTCTTACATTTCAATTACAAACTCAATATTCAAATCCTAACTTGTTAATTAATTGGTCTATGATTTAGTCTTCCAATCCCAAAACTTTATAGATTCAAATTCATTACATTCTTCAATCATCAAGCAAAATACATTAAATTTTATTTATATTTCTTACATTTCAATTACAAACTCAATATTCAAATCTTAACTCATTAATTAATTAGTCTATGATTTAGTCTTCTAGATCCCATTACATTACAAATTCTAGATTTAAGATGATTATAGTTTATGATTTAGTCTTTCGATTCCCAAAATATTATAAAATACATTAAATTTTATTTACATTTTTCACATTTTAATTACAAACTCAATATTCAAATCTCAACTTATTAGTTAATTATTCACCTTATATATAATTAACCTAAACTAAGCTCAAGATCTATTAATGAAGTCAATGGCCAAAACTAAAATCCACTACAAATCATGCTAAATGTATTGGTAAATTTGGTCACTTAAAGACCTTGTGGGAGCTGGATAGAGTTTCCCTTGAGCTTTTACTACCCAACCAAAAAAAAAACAAACAAAAAAAAATTGAAAATAAGAAAAGCTATTTTTTTTTTCGAGCTTTGTCCTGACACGTTGCAGGAGAGGTATAGAAAATGCGACATGTTGCGTATCATTTAATAGCTTGTAAATATCACATGATACGTATTACGTAAATGCGTCATCTCCACCTGTGCCCTCGAAGAGGGCTTCAATGCACGTCAACTACGACTGCATTGGAAATCCATGCAGACAAAACAGTCCAACGGTCCTGCATTGCTACATTTGGAACGCCCTTCAAAACAAGCCTTCTGAAACCCTACCCTTGATCGTTTTAAAGCGCCTACACAAGATTTACAGAGACATTTCAGTCTAATGCTGTTTCAGCCATGGCCATCAAGACACATTTTACAGCAATGCTGGCGCTTTTTTTATTTTCACTGATGTTCATGGCCGGGGCGCAGGCCAGAGAAATAAAGGAAGAGAGCATCTTTGACGTGCAAGCCACTCTGAGAACCGCCAGAGGCGGAGCAGCAGAAAGATTTGATGCAACTTCTGTGGAAGAAGAAGCGGCTGAACAAACCCTAACGCTTCCTTTGGTATACAGAGATGCGGTCGCGAGGGCCACGAACACGAGCTACGAGCAACTCATACAGCAGATGCTGAAGCGCGACGCCGCGCGTGTGGCCGCCATTTATGGCCGTTTGTCAAAGCTCGCCGCTTCTGAAGCAGCGAAAGAGCGGCCATCCATGGAGTCGGCGGCCGTGGAGAGCCCGGTGTTTTCGGGCAAAGGGCAGGGCAGCGGCGAGTATTTTACGCGCATCGGCGTTGGCACACCGGCGCGCCAGCAGCTTCTCGTACTCGACACAGGCTCCGACATAACGTGGCTCCAGTGCCAGCCCTGCGAGGATTGCTACAGCCAGTCCGATCCCATTTACAACCCGGCCTTTTCCTCATCCTTTAACGCCGTCGCTTGCGACTCGAACCTGTGCCGACAGCTCGACCAGTCCGGTTGCAGCCGCGAAGGTAACTGCCTATACCAAGTCAACTATGGCGACGGGTCGTACACCGTCGGGAGCTTCGACACGGAGACCGTTACTCTCGGTGGAACCCGCGTGAGCAACGTTGCCCTCGGGTGCGGCCACGACAACGAGGGGCTCTTCGTCGGCGCCTCCGGGTTGCTCGGCCTCGGTGGCGGCGCCTTTTCTCTGCCCTCACAGCTGTCACACTCCAACGGCAACGTCTTCTCCTACTGCCTCGTCTACCGGGACTCCAGCGCCTCCAGTACCTTACAGTTTGGCCGGGGAGCGGTTTCGCGGGAGGCGGTTTTCGCGCCGTTGCTGAAAAACAGCCGAATAGACACATTTTACTACGTCTCCCTCGCCGGAATCAGTGTCGGCGGGAACATGCTTAGCATCCCTGAATCCGTCTTCCGGATTGACGCCTCTGGCAACGGCGGCGTTATTTTGGACTCCGGCACGCCCGTGACTAGGCTCCAACGCAGCGCCTACGTGGCCCTCCGCGATGCTTTCGTGGCGGGAGCGAAGGATTTGCAGTTAAGTGACGGGTATGTGCTTTTTGACACGTGCTATAAATTTCCAAACAGAATTTCTGTCACTGTGCCAACTATTGCTTTCCATTTTTCAAACGGCGTGAGCTTGCCATTGCCGGCAAAAAACTATCTGGTTGCCGTCAATAGCAGGAAGATTTGTTTGGCTTTTGCGCCCGTGTCGTCTGGGATGTCAATTATTGGAAGTATTCAGCAGCAAGGCATTCGTGTGTCGTTTGACCCCGTTAATGCTCTTGTTGGATTTGCCGTCAATCACTGCTGAAGAAATCCGTCATGCTAAATGCTTGTTGAATGTTTTTTCTTTAGTATCAGAGTCTAGTTATTAGGTTTTAAATTTGTATTTATTATAATTTATAAAGTCAGTGTTTGAACTGGTTTTTGTATATATTGTTTTGTGCCCGTGCAATGGATTATAGGTATCTTTTGTTGTCCCTTTTCCCGTATTAGAAGAAGACATTTATTCCTAGGGACTACGAATGAGAACAGTAGAGGATGCACTATCAAAATAATTAATTACTAATTTGTTAATTTAACACTTTAAATTTTAATTAACTGGAAGGCAGGCCTTGAATAAATTGTTACCATCTAGAATGAAGAAAATGAAAAAGTAGATTACAAATTGAATTTAATTTGAGTTTAGTTTTAGTTTCAATTTTATTATTTAAGTTTCAAAGATTTTGATCCTTTGAACTAATAAAAGGTGTGAAAGAGGGGTAAACAATAAGTGCAAAGAGTTAAATTGAATTTCAAATGTGGAGTTAAGCTTTATCTTAATTATATTTAATATATATTAAATTTAAAGAATAATTTCAACCTTCAACTTTGCTTGAACATATTTTCTATTGAGTATTATATAAATTTTTATTTCATGGCTTTCGAACTTGGTCATTTTCTTTCTTTGCTATAATTCATAATGAAAAATATTTTTTTGTCATATACATTAAGATTCCCTCTCATATAATTGTAATAAAAAAGTCATCCTACAAATGTTTAGATGGTATTGAATTGGTCAAATCTGATTTGTAGTCCAACCATAATATAAATTCACTAACAAAATAAGACAAATTAGCTACAAAATTTTTTAAAATTCCTAATGAATATGACCTTTCATCCAAACATACAATATTATTTCCAAATAAAACAAATATTTTTAGAAATTTAGAAATTGTATATTTAGAATCCTTTTAATTCTTAAATGGTTCAAAGGTTTCATTATAATTTATAAATAGTTGATAAGTCAATTTAAAGAAGCTCTTAATATAAAATTGACATTTATTTATAATAAAGTGTTTCTTATTATATTATATTTGTTAGCCTTAACTCAAAGTTTGATTAAGTAGTAAGGCATACTGCCACCATATATGAAATTGAGTTTGTCCCTTCAAATATTTGTTATATATTAACCACCATATGAAATTGAGTTTGTCCTTCAAATAAATACTTGTTATAAATTAATACCATATATGAAATTGAGTTTGTCCTTTCAAATATTGGTTTTATAAATTAATTTGTTATAAATTAATGAACAAATGATTTGTTAGTAAAGAGCCTTTGGTAACATATAGTTAACATATAGTTACATGGATGGTCATACCTAGATTTAATGTCATATTCATCACTAGTGGTATTTTAAATAATCATTAGAATATTTCATTAACTTACTCTCTTTGTGGGTATTCTTAATATTACAATCCTTTGATAGTTCCAACATTTGACCCTTGATTTACTAAGAGAATTAATAATCCTTATAATTTGGATTTCTCATCTCTATTCTCATTCCTCCTTTTTTCCCATGAGTGAGTTCTAAGATTTCTTTTTATTAAAATACATATATTTTCACCTCAACATTTAGCCTATATAGTGCTACTAATTTTTATGACAAGGTTGTACCACAAACTTGACAAAAAATATATTAATCAAGTATATATTGATCTTCCTCATTTATCTTTCTAGATCAATTTAAATGAAATAACCATTATGTTAAATTAATTTAAGCACTAAAAAAATAAAGCTACATCTTTAATATGTACGTGGAATGAAAAATATTTTATAGAATAAGTCTTTTAATATGTGTTTATTCTAATGAAAATTCACAATCTTACCATATATTTTTTCATGGTATCTTCACTTTGGAGATCTAAGAGTAGTGCATCTAAAATATATAAAAGGATGGTACATTTATCCTTTTTCAAGTTTTGTAAAGCCATTAAAATTTATTGCTTGGGAAACAAAATTAGTTAGTATGAACCATTGATCATAGTCCACTAATAGGGCATCTATCTTGAGTGCAAATATTAGAGTTTCTACCTTTAAATTTCTTAATTTCCATTCTAGATGCAATCTATCCATTCTTTGTACCTAGAAAGAGTTCATCTTGGAAAAAATTCCAACTATAAAAGGGATTTATAGAAAGTACAATATGTAATTTCTTCCCACATATCCAAACAACTTATTCTAAATCTAATAGAAAAGGACAATAATATACATAATTGAATATGTTAGAGTATTACAATAAATTATAGAATCTACATAATTTTTTTTATAGTAACAATAGACAATAAAATATTTACCTTGAAAAACTCAAGTGCTAGAAAAACGCAATAAACCATCACTCTACTCTCATTATTGATTCAATAAAAAATACAATATAATAAAGTATAGTTGTGCTATTTAAGTAGCCTTCAACTATAAATCTGGGGTCAACTAGCAAACACATATGCATCATAAAAATACCATTCCATTCTCTAACACAAACATTATATTCATATGTAAGACATAATTACAAAAGTAATAAATAGTTTATAAAACTATGAGCCAAACCAATGGTCCAACTAGTCGAATTTGATGCATGTGCTCCACCTAGAATACAACTCCTAATATAAAATGCAACCTTCAATGGAGAAACATGATCATGATAATTAAGGGGTTCACCTAGTTGACACAATCTTTCTAACTAAGAGAATCCAAATCACTCATAATATTTTATTGTATTCAACAATTCATAGTATTTAAAGATGTTTCATCTATTATACTTGTATTTCCTTTATTCAGTTCTCTTATAAACACCCATAATAACAATTCAAGCCAAGTGGCCAAGTAGTCAAGTGTACCATACAAGGAATGTAATGGAATTCTCCATTAGTGGCATCCCATTCCATTATGGCTCTATTTTACAATATATTAGAAATATGAAATGCTAAAAATATTTGCAAGGTGCACAAAACCTAGTAGTAAGATAAACTCTAATCAAGATACTAGGAATACACCACAAAAAATAAGTTAATTTAATATATAATTAATCTAATATCAAATATCAAATACAAAACAAGAAATAGAAGCTATAAGTGCTAAGTGCAGGCCCTAAATGCTATAAAATTTAAGGTTTCACAAAGAGCATAGAGAAATAATATAAAAATTATTATTTATTTACTAAAACTAGAGTTGATGAATATGACACATAATCGAATAGGATTAATGTAATTTATATTTTTGAAAAAAAATATGACAAAATATAGAAAACCTAAAAATAAAACGAGTAAATAGACTTTGCTAATTTTAATGGTCAATAGATAATTGTTCACCATTTGGATCACTACCTTTGAATTTTATATTATAATTGATTAAACTTAGATTTTCTAGAAGCATAATGATGAAATTAGATGTAGCTTGTTGTCAAAAGGGGGATAGGTTCAAATGTGCATCACATAGATGATCTTGGTCAAACATGCACATGCAAATATAAACTCTATGTGAAAAATACGCTTTCACATATGGAAATAAACTTTTGATGTATAAACCTTTTTGTAACTATAAATACAAATTTCTCTTCATGTCTAGTCCCAACATACATAATTTGTAGTGGCAACAAACACCTTTTGGAGCTTGCTAAATGAGCATCATCTCCTTAAGACGAGCCTTTTGATCTAAACTAATGGTTTTTATAGAAGTAAGAAAAACAACAAAAAAAACACTTTGAATTTACAACATGGAACAAAAATGTAAAAAAGGGTCATTTGTAATGACTTAATATGAAATTAGGATTTTAGAATTTGTTGACAAGAGTTTCAATACAATCAGAAGACAGTAAGAATTAAAATATGATAACTCTAACAAGAATGATTATGAGAGATGCAATTGGGTAAGGCTCCCTCCATATTGGTTCTTAGGTGGAATGATAGATGGATCATCTCTTCTAAGGGAATATCCCTTTTTAATATCTGACTTAAACACAACATTTAAAGACGCTGGGTTGACTATCATCACACTGCAAGTAACTAAAAAGTGTCTGTCTTGAATATATCTTAAAATTTAAATGTAAATGTTCAAAATATGAGCTCTCTCAGTATTAAAAATACATAAAATAAAATTACATAAATTTATGATCTTGAAATAATCTATCAATCTAAATCATAAACAAGGACCAACCACTCCAAATAAAAATAAATGAAATAATTTTTTTGCAAGATATACACCTTGAATAATTACAATACTCAACAACAAGAATATACTTTATTCGAATGTACTTTTCTGCACAAAATATTAATTCCCCTTGTACACAGAAGCACGCAAGGTCACTCTCATGTCCGTCCTCTATCTTTAAAATAAGAAATTAAAACTGTTCAAATTTGACTACCTAGACTGGTTATGGGAATATTCGTTTCCATCAGCGAGTTTAAACCACCTCGGAAGTTGGAGTTGGGAGCTACATTGTTTCATGTTCCTTATATTACGCAGCTGGGTTTTATCCCGACCGTTGCATAATAAAATATTCTCGCCCTTCTGTTTGCGCTAGTTTGCTTAAGCTATTAATTTATAACGGCTATATTTCATGGTCTCCATGGTGTCGGAATATCTAATACCATCATTGGAGCATGCCAAATAATTTGTTTCTGTAGCTTAACGATAGTACGTTGTTACTATTGAAGACATCTTCTGGAAGAGCTTAAGCATTTCTGCTCAGGGTACTTTAATGGTCGACCTCAGCTTTTACAGAATTTTTGAAGATGTCTGTTCTGTTGTTTATCATATCTAAACTAGCTGTCTTGAGACACTATTAATATAAAATATTTGCTTAAAAAATGTATTGAAAACTATATATATATAGTATAAAACATACTATATATCATTTTTAAATGTATATATATATATATATATAACATATTTTATTTACGATTTAGGGAATCCTTACATCTTGTCTGTAGGGTACACTATAACAGTTATATTTTCTTTTAACTGGTATGAGTTTTCGTAGTTTATGTAGCATTGATAAAAAAGTTTTTAAATTTAATTGTATATATTTTTCATTCGATGTTTTTTTCAAATTTTAAGTTTTTGTTTGATCATGCAAATTGGAAACATTTGCAAACGAATGTTCCTAATTCAATTCAAAACATAATTCAGATAGAACACATAAAAGAATTGAAAATAAAGCAACAAAACAAACAACCAAAACAAAGTTACCTATAAACTCCATTGTAAGTTTGATTTACTCCAAGTGTTTGAAATGTGGATGCACTGGTGTACAAAAGGTATTTATTTTGACATCATAGAGTTAGCACAAATGAAAAATGGAATGGGTGAAATGGGTAAAATGATGCTTCAATTTATAGATTTTTGGGAGAGGCAATGGATGGGAGAGACGCAATAAGAGATCAAAAGTGGAGGATGAATGAAAAGACTTCTATAGGATTGAGGAGAGAATGAAGGACCATGATGGAGGTTGTTAGAATGTGAATGGTTAGGATGCATTTACAAAAAATAGTTTGTTGTAACTATGAGGGATGTATGGGACAAGTGTGTTTAGGACCCCCTTTATTTTTGGAAGTTAGGGCAAAGAATATTAATTAATTATTTTATCCATGCGAAGTGGAAAATAGGTATAATAAAATTAGAAAAAAGAAAAGTGTAATGGAAAAGGGATTAATTAAATTATTTAATTAGGTGGGAGACATTAGGTGAAGGGAATTTACTAGATGATGTAATTATTTAGTTGATTGGGATAAGGGTGTATGAGGGAAATATTAGGTATCTATATTTTTCTCTTCTTTGATATAATGGTGTGAC
Source organism: Sequoia sempervirens (assembly GCA_007258455.2). NCBI lineage: Eukaryota > Viridiplantae > Streptophyta > Pinopsida > Cupressales > Cupressaceae > Sequoia > Sequoia sempervirens. Next base: position 22,464 of record VDFB02049254.1, on the reverse strand, counting down.
TAAGTGGTTTTATGTGAGAGAAGAATAATAAAGTAGGACGACAAGAAGCTTCAATGATAGGTTTCCTCAATTGCTTAGGGATGGTGATGGAAGTGATGCCCCTTCAAGAGAGCTATTGAGAAAATGAAGCCCACAAGGTCTCTAGAAAGGATAGATGAAGAGAAGAATATGTATCATGATGGATAAAAATTACTTGAGAAAAATTATATTGGGGTGATGTACATGCCATAGATATAGAATTGATGATGGTTTAGAATTGGGCATATTGATTGATTGCATATGGACAATATGATTTTAGATTGCATAGTTGTACATGATTAATGATGATATCTCATAAGGATGTAATGCAAATATAATGACACATGAGTTGGGGATAAGAAAAGGATGGATAAAGGAAAGTAAGATGGAAAAAATGGATGAAGGAAGAATGCTACTAGAGTAACCTCATGTGCAAAAAGAAACCTATTATTTTCTATAGCACTAACATTATGCACCATGAAACTGTAAATAACATAGTTATCCAAAGGACACATTGTTGAGACATGCCATTATATGAAGGATGAAGGAAATTGTGATGGTGTGATGGATGGAGCACTAGGACTATAGGCAACAAACAAAGATAAACATAAACACATATAGATAATCAATCAAAAACATGAAAAAACATGAATTAGTATCTAATAATATATTAAAGCCAAGGGCATATGGGATGATGAGAGGTCAAATAAGGATGGAGGGAATGAAGAGTGGGATGGGAAGGATTCATAATGACTGAATCATGGTGGGAGGAATGTGATGATAGATGAAGGAGAAAACGTCAAGCCCTAGTGGGTATATATGCATTACCTATTCGATAGGAAATGTCGGCAAGGGGATGCCCCCATTTGAGCATAAAATCAAGGAAATGGTGTGTAATGGAGGAGGATAAAAATAGAATGGAAGAGAGGGAGGGAGGTAAATTGATGGATTGAGAGAAAGCGTTCAGCGATGAAAATGAGATGAAATCTTGGTAAGTGAGCATTTTGATGGAGGATGGTATGAGTCAGTAATATTGTATGCGGAGGGGATAATGGAGGGGGATGTAATTACTAATGGAATGATTAAAATAAATGATGGATAGGGAACTTGAGTGAATGAAACAAGGTAAAGGGGATGAAGGGACGAGTGGGATGCAATGGAGTGATGAATGGCCATGTTGGTATTTCCAACTAGTTACTTGATATTCTCTAAAGATTAGCCATGCTTTATGATTAAGAACGTCATGATAGTGGCTAACGAACATGAAATTTACTCTTAAGCTCAATTTCCTTTGCACTTCATGTTAGTGTAAACCAGCGTATTTGTGCGGCCTCCATATCCTTAGCGCGACACTCCTTGGTGGACAAGGTTTCGAAGGGCGGTTACTTGCCCTGTTAAGCTTTGAAAATGAATTGCCACTTCTCAACTTATTGATATGTTTGCAGGATTAGCTGATGTTTTTCATGTAATTATAACTGTAACTTGTTAGGTCCATAGTACATGGTGTTCATACTTCAGTTTTTTTTTGGTTGACATTCTCTTCACCGGTATCTCCATCTTTGGCGTGTGCTATTGAAAGAAGATTGATATGTGTTCTTCACCTGCTACACAATCCTCATCACTCCAATCTCCCAACGGCTCCCTGTGGCGTGCCATTTGACCCGGTCTTTCACCCACGTGACCTCTTGCTTTTATGCACTTGGCATTTTTTTTGGATACAGTTGATAAGTAACATTTAATGTTTAATAGTTAGCATTTCTCGTTCAACACTTATGTTACTGTTACACAATTCACATTTGTTTAACTTGTAAACATTCAATACTAGTGGTCAAGACTACCGGTTTCACTCATACAAGTGTCGTAAAACAGGTCTTCTTTTTTGTTTTTTCATAACTTGCAAAAGGAGAATTGAATTTTAGCATGTAAATAGTCATCAGAAAGTTCTTTCCAAGCTTGACATTTTCACATTGAGATGATTACAATTTTTTTATATTTAAATCTATCTTTTTCACCTCTGAAATCAATGTAATTTGTGCAATTTTCGACAGTAACAATTTTTATTTTGAAATTTATTAGAATTTCACAAGGATTTCAGATTTGTAATCAAAATTCAGTTTAGGAAATCCTATTTTTCGCTATTTGTAAATATCTCCGTGAGTTATAAACAGACGATTTGGATTCCAAACTTGACACAAGCTTGTAATTCTTGTTTTGCATCTTTTTGGGGGTCTACAAATCATATATAATACAATTTTGGCTAGTTTGGTAAGGAACAATTCAAATGCCTTGTTGTGTTTGCATTATGGATTCACAAATTGACATTTAACACCACATAATTTTCACACTTGGAAAGTGAAAGCACAACAACTACTTCAATCTAAGGGATTAGGTAAATGGACAATAGACAAAAAATGCAGTTTACTAGAGAGTTTGAAAAATTTACATATCGAAACAAGTTAGATGAAGTAATGTGAATCATAGGTCTTCTTGTGTCTAATAATTTGTAATTTCACATTTCTAGTTGTACAACTTCTAAGCAAATGTGGGACAAATTTTAAGATCTCTTTGGTAAAGTTGATGAGTTCAAGATTTTACAATTGGATATGGAATTATCAACATTGTCTCCTGATTCATTTCCATCTATTGAAGACTTCTTGTTTTAGTTCAAGTCTTTGCTTTCTAGAGTTTAAGGTTGTGGTAAAACAAAATAGATAAGGAATGTTTCTTCTTGATTCTATAAAAGCTTAAAGGTCCTAAACAAATGTTTTCTTCTTCTTTCTATTCTACACTAGATTCTCTTGGTACAAAACATGCAATGCCTTCTTTTGAACAACTTTGTGATAGAATCACAAGAGAATAATCTAAATTAATCTCTATGGATAGTATAAAATATTCAAAAATTAAAGCATTAGCTGCTCAATCATCTAAGGGAAAGAATCAAACTAAGGATAAAGATAAGGGATCAAAATTATGTACTTCATTGGATTCATCTCCTTCATCAAAAGGGAAAGTTTCTAAGGACAAATCCAAATGTACTTGTTGTACAAGAATAGGGCATGAAAAACACCAATGTTACAAAAATGACATTGATGACTTGAAGACTATTCTTCAATAACATCATCTACATTTTCAACAAAGGATAAGATTAAATGTATGGCACTAATTTCTTTTGTAAATAACACATCACAAAAGTGTCTACTTGATTCCAAGACATCACACCAGATGGCTCATCCAAGGAACTATTTTTTACATTTTGAGCCTTGTTCATTCCCACCAATATTGATGGCGAATAAAACCTATATGTCAGCTCTTGGAAAAAGATCTATTCAAATTGGAGAAAGAACTGTAGACACTAAAAATTATCCTCGGTCTGCGAACACTATTTCTTTTTCAATTCCCCTTTTTTCCTTAATAATTAAATAATTTTAATGTGGCTTCTCGTCTACAATTTACTAGAAATCAAAATGCAGGAGTAGCTTCTCATTTTCAGAATCATGGTTTTCAAAATGTTTGAGGAAAGCCCGTTGGAAGAGACCTACAGATGGCAGAAGGCATGGATGAAAACTCAGTGAATGGAGTGTCCATAAAAAAATAAAGTTTTTACTTTTAGGAGGGTTTTTTGAATTATAGTTAGCATATTTTAAAGTTGTTTATTACTGGAGTTAAAGGCTGATGATATGTATTGGTTGTAATCACATAGAAAATGATTATGGTCGGGGTTAATTAATTTCTCTAGACGAGATTATATGGGTCTAGTCAGGGAAATGCTGAATTTTTGAACTTTCAGCATATTTTGTATTTTGGGATGAATCAACTTTTTGGGGTTAATTAGGAGATGGCTACTTTTTGGATTATCAACATATTTTGTAATTTTATACGTTCAAAGCTATAACCAGAGGTTTTCTTACTGGTTCTTTCCTGCCAGTATGGTCCCCAAAACTAGTATTTTGTATTATTCTATTTAAATAAATAATATATATTAGTGGCTTGCCACTTTCGCCCAAAAAAAAATTTAAATAATTTTAAATATTTGATTATTATCTAAAGTCGCATTTATTCTATTAATTAAATAATTTTAATTATTTATTTAATTAATTTCTATCCTTTTATATATTCTTTTGATTAATTCAATAATTATTTCAACTATTTAATTATTCATTAGATTTATTTGTCATAAATTAAATAAATTTTATTTATTTAATTGTCCACTAATTTTTCCTTTTCTCCTACTTTTACATTAAATTATTATTTAATCAAAAATTCAAATTTCACATCTTCTATAATTAAATAATATTTCCATTATTTAATTATTCACTTTTCCTTCTAAATTAAATAATTTAATAATTATTTAAATTCCTCTAACAACCTCTTTTTTTGTGCCAATCTTATCTCTTCTCACCTCATTCAATTACCACCCTTGATTGAATTATTTTATAATTCAATCTTAGCCATTCATTCTTATCTTTGCCCTAATTTAGCTCTAACCCTATTTCATACTACAACTTTCATTCTTGACCATTGATTGACATATCTTATTGGTTTTTAATCTTAAAGCCCTTCATTTTGATTTGGTTTACTATAAAAGAGACCTATCATTGTTATTTTAAACAACCTAGACTATTGCTAACAAAGGAGACAAGTACAATCTTCAATATTTTGCTATCATTGACATTAGGCTATTGTTGCATACTCAAAATTTGAGGGAAATCAAGCATGTTAAGAAAAAAAAAGAGGGACAACAAAAATTAATCAACCATGGCATAGGTAATATTGCTTTATATTTATGTTTCTATGTTGGATTGTGTCTTCATTGTTGGTTTAGGGATTTAGGGTTTTAGTTTTACTATTTTATGACCTTAACCTAGATTTTTCCCTATTCTACATTGGTGAACCCGATGCGAACTAATAAGATTTGGAAGTAATTTTTAGAATTGTGAGTTTCAAGTTTGAATCACAACTGTGACCTTGAATGACACATTTTTCAGGTCCTACGACACATTTGTAAAAAGATAGAGGATCATAGTCATTGCCCAAAATGCCACATTTGTCCATATTTAGGGAAAATCAATTTGTCAAGGCTATTTTCAAGTTTTTCTATCAGTTTTCAATTCTCTAGTTTTGATCTAACATCTTGACATCGTAATCATATCATATTATTTTTGAGTTTTGTCAAATTTTATAGGATTGAAGTGTTTTTGCAGCTTCAAAGTTTCTGTGATGCATTTTCTTGGGGCTTCACCGCATCTGATTTCGACTATTCACCATAGTCAAAATTTTGAAAGTCACAGTCGATCACTAGTTAACTACATCTTTTCTAAGCCAGAGAGCCACAACTGTGACTTCCTACATTGGATTTTCCTGTTTATTTTGAAATAGGGTTTTATTAGGAATTTTTAGTTTGTCTCTTAAATTCGATAGATTAGGAGTTTTTCTGTTATTGATCTCTAGTTTACAACATGTGGCTTAGGTTTGAATGAGGCATTTTCATTTAGAGTTGCGAACCCATTTCTTACATGATTATTGTTTTAGATAGGGGATTTGATTTTGCAACATCTTTTGGTTTATTCACACTCATTGGGCTTAAAATTAACTACAAGTTACATTTACATTCATTGGGCTTAAAATTAACCACAACTTGCATTCACATTCATGGGTTTAAAATGAACAACTTTGCATCTTTCATTTATTGGTCTTAAAATGAACAATAACTTTTCATTTCACACTCATTTGGGTTAAAAATAACTTACATTTCACAATCATTTGGTCTATAAAGAACAAAAAACTTGCATCAAGTGTCTTTGTAACTCTCAGATTTTGATTTGGGACTTAAAAAGAACCATTACATTCATTATATTGTGATTTTGTAGTTGTTTCGAGGTGTACTCTTCCCTCACACCTTGAGTGATCTTGGGAACCAAAAAAACTTCTTGACATTTGCATTATCATGCCACACATTTGGTTTTGTTTAAGGTTAATGAACTCTTTCTAGTGTGAGTCAAGTACATTGTGTATGTTGTCTCCTCACACCTTGAGTGATCTTGAGGATCAAAAAAATTGTGCTTGTCTTGCTTTTGTAAAACCCATTAGATAGGGCCTACCAAAGTGAGACACATTCATAGGGAGAACTCCTTGGTGACCCAAAGAAGCTTTTCCCTCAGGTTGTTATATAAAAGGATAAGGTTAAAACCAAGTCCAAACTACCTTGTTGCCTAGCCATTCTGCTTACTAGGAGGTAAGTCTCCGAATTGCAACTAAAAGAAAAATTAGTTAGAGGCCCACCCATTATGATTGAATTTTTATTGGGGTCACGCTCAGTATAGGGGATGTGCATGACACCTCAAAAGTTACTCAACATACGGCTCCCTTGAGATGATATGAAAATCCTCGACGTTGCATAAGTTACTTGTTTATACTTGTAGCTTTTCGGGGAGAGGGTGATTTGGGTTATCCTTCTATTTTAGGCCCTATCCATCTTCTCTCGAAGAAAAGAGTGAAAACCCCTGTAAAAGTGGTGTCCTTCCACTTGAGTTGACAAAGATTCCAAGTTGTGGGCTTGAGGGTTGCACCATCGACCATTGACCTTAGGATAGGAAAGTGTTTTATGTGTGTAAAATTGTCTTCTATTTTTGTTAAGAATTCTGGCAATGAGGTGAATAACCTATAAACATACACATTATGATTACAAATTTTGACACTCAGACCAACCAAGACATTGTTTTCAGATTGTTTACTATGTTTACATTCAAATTTCACAAAAAAAAAAATGAAAATCAGTCAAAATCAGTCAAACTAGGAAAAAAATTCTCTGTTCACTATAACTATCACTAAACACCACAATTGCTTCTTAGAACACCGTATTTTCTAAATACCAATACATTGCAATTGCTTCTTAGAACACCACATTTGCTAAATACTAGTACACCACAATTTCTTTTGAGAACACTGCATTTGACAGGTTGAACACCACATTTTCTAGTTGCTAAATTTTGTAAGGAATTCTAGAACAATCTAATTTTTGATCAATTTCTAACTATATTCTTGTTATCAGACCATAAAATTGTAATTCTCAGATCTGTCATTTTCATTCCATCCATTGGCTCACCTTTACATTAGTTACATACATCATAGGTCAAAATTTACTTGCATACACTTTGTAGACCCTAGAGTAGGAAATTTATTAGACTTCAGATCATACCATAGTCACAAATTCAGATTATCTTAACCTTGTTCTTAAATCATATAAGTCCTTGTTCTTATGGTTGGTTCTTTAAATTCACAAGTTTAGTTGGAGGCCACCTTGTCACTTGTCATCATTTTAGTCTTTGTCCCTCTTAAGGTCATTTGTAATTAGATTTTTCACTTTGACTATCTTAGTGAACCATATATTTTTGGGTGCAATAGCTCTTTTACACTCTTAGGATTTTTCACCTAAAAGGAGAGAGATAGGCCAAAAACCTTGGTGGTTCACTCAAACTAATGTAAGTATAATGAAAATATGAATAAAATGTGTTTAAATAGGATGTCCTAAATGTAGAAAATCAAAGAAAGATATTGATTATTAATGCAAAACTATTGAAATGTAAGATGTTTGAAACCACATTATGTAATGTAAAGGACCTAAAGACTGATCTAAAAATGAAAATAAAGCCAAAAAATGGAAAGGATGTAAATGGTATGCACCTGGGAATGTATTAAAGTCTAGAAATATCTCTGAAATTATGAAATTGTTGATTTTTAGGCTTGGTGGGACTCATTCGCTACTGTTGGAGGATGAGTCCCATTTTGTTCAAAAGTGTCCCAGGAGTGGAATTTCAAGCTAAAACTTTGCAATCCTCTAAAGATGGATGAAATAATACCTTTCTCATTTATTTCATGAAGATTGGATGGATATTTTTCCCCATATCTGGGTTTTTGTGATTCTTGACAACTTTTCATGGCAACTTTGACAACATTTGCAACTTTCTCATTTTTGGCATTTTTCTTCAATCTACAAACTTGCAATCACACATTAAAGAGGGGAAAACTTGTTGATTATTAGAGGATAGGGGTTTTCCTTGGTGAAACCCCCTTGTAGGTAATTAAACCAAAATGAAGAAATGATGTAATGAAGCATGCAACAATGGAGTTAATACCTTGCCATGAAGATTGATCTTGATTGTCTGGAACAAAAGATGAAGATTCTACCTTTCAATGTCTGAAAAATGCTATCTTGATGATTTGGAATGTTAAAAACCTAGCTTTCTTGACTTGAGGGAGAAGATAAATGATGAATAATGAAATTGGTTAGAAATTAGGATTTAGAGGCTTGATTTTATAGGAAATCCACCTAATTTTCCTAATAATTTGATCCCCAAGGCCGACATGGAGAAAAATTAAACTTAAACCTATTTTTTCTCACTCAAAAGTCAAAAATGGCCTAAATGGGACTCATTCGCCATCCTGGGAAAATTATTCCCACCTGGATGGGTCTCATTCGCCAAAAGTGATGAATGGGTCCCATAGGGGCTATTTTTCCAGCTAGGATGTTGGGGAATTCATAAATTAGGTTTATATGATGATTTTAACATGTATTTGATCAATTCAAGCCTCAAGATGCACAATATGGAGCCATAGGGGACTATTAATGATGATGTAAAGGTCAATTATGGCTTGGGACACAAAATTCAATGTGAAAGTATGATTAAATACACTTTACAACATTAAAATGAGGTGCACATAGCCTAGAAAGGCACAACATCTAATGTGAATGTTTACAACCTTAGATTAAAGTCAAGTTTAATTTAAAAGTCTTCTAGATTGATGTGATAATACAATTAAATACATTTTATAATGTTGAATTAGGGGAAAGATATGTCTATTAAGTCTAGAGAGGCATGAAAGAATTTTACAACACCTTTACAAGACATCGTTAAACACACTTTATTCAGTTTTCAAGGGTCCAAGACCTAGTGTGGATGTATAAAACACCTCACAACACAAAATAAAGGCCTCATTAAGTCCAATTTGTCATCAATTATTCCCAATTCAAGCAAGTTTCATTTTTTCTATAGTACACTTAGTTTGGTTGAAAACCTTTTCTTACATTTACCAAAGGTGCTTAGTCTTCATAATAGGTCATATTACACCCCTTCCTCACAACACCATTACACTTGCATACTTTAGACATACCATAGATTCTTGATCATAGTGACATTATTACATCTCATTTTCGACCATTGTCACCTTGTATCTTTAATTTTGGTGCATCATCCTTTGGCATCCTCCATATCTTGAAAAAATCCAAAAGTAACATAGGTGCATACCTTAGGATTAAGTCACACCTTTGCATTGTCATTCCTTAGGCTTCATTTTCCACCCATCATACCTGCAAGTCATTTTATGTTCCAAACAAGATCATAAAGGAAAAGAAAGGAAATGGATTTCTTTCCAAAAGAAGACTAGGACCTTTACAACTATCCTAGCAACATGAACTTTGGTTCCTCTTCCAAAGAGGCGCCTAGGCTACATACTCATTTTGAAAAATTTAAGACCAAGGACATAACTCAAGATGAAATAGAGGTAGCATCCCAAGACCTTGATGTAGCACAATTTGTGGATGAGATAGTGGCACTAGACCCTCAAACATTCTTAGCAAAAATTTTGCATAATGGAGAAAAACTTCCTCATAGCTTTGATGTCAACACACTTCAAACAGAACCAAAACCAAACAAAGGGACTACACAGAGCCAATGACATTATTCATCTACTTGTTGGATAAAGTTTTTCGTTGATGCCAAAGGTTGATAAGTTGGTTATATTACAAGATGTTTGTGTTCTTTGATGTGTTCATGTTTGTGATGCAAAAGAGTTGCTTCATTGAGTTGCTTGTTGCTGATGCAAGCTGAGGATGTCAAAGATGACAAAAGGTTTGTTAATCAGGATACATGTTCATTCATCAACTCATTCATGATGCTTGATGCATATTGATGCAAGATACTAGTTCACATAATATTTATGCAAGTTGGTTCAAGGTATTTGTGCATTTTTTTCATGATGTATCAATGAGTTCATTAGTTGCATTCAATTCTTATAAGGACTTCATGATTCATCATAGAAGTTGCTTGATCATCTTTTCATTGTGTTACTGCTTGTTGGTTCTAAAGAGCTATATAGTGAACATGAGAGATATTGGTCATTTCATGGTGCTGATTTATTTCTAGATTCATGACAGAGAATGCACCTTTGTGTTAAGGAATTTTCATGGTGATTGATGGTATTAATTCTTGTTGCATTCAAAGGAATTGTTCACATGACGATGCTGCAAAAAATATAAAAGGTGTGTCATTATTCAATCTAAGGTATTGAGTGGTATTGAAAGGTATTTTTCAAAGATATACAATTGAAAAGGTTTACATAAATTCATGTTTGATAAGAGCAGAGGCTATATATTAAGGTCTTTCTATCCTTATCTTCTCTATCAATGTCAAAGATAGTATGCTCTGCATATGAAACCCATGGTGACTGGTAGTGATCTAAGGTCAATCACAAGTTTTCAATTCAATAAGGTTTTGAAATGGTTTAAAGTTTATTCATTGGTTAACATTTTTGTTTCAAAACCCTAATTGGAGGTTATTGTGTAAAGTTTATAACTAGAACTTTCACTTTTGTTCAATTTGCTCAGTGACTTGATATCACTAGTTAAGAATATCTTAAGTAATAACATAAGGTTTTGAAATGGTTTAAAGTTTATTCATTGGTTAACATTTTTGTTTCAAAACCCTAATTGGAGGTTATTGTGTAAAGTTTATAATTAGAACTTTCACTTTTGTTCAATTTGCTCAGTGACTTGATATCACTAGTTAAGAATATCTTAAGTAATAACTTGAAGGGGTTGTTTATATCAAGTGATTGGCCCTTAATTATAGATAAATTGACCAGAAAAGTTAATAAATATCATTCAAATGTCCAAATCAAGGGTCTCTATTCAATCTTTGATGGCACCAAGATATGTATTGATGACATCCTTTCAAATTCTCAATGACCTTCAATGGTCACTTCCTTAAGCATGAATTTTGATGGAAATTTGCATGTATTTAATAGGTTTTGGTGTAGTTTGTTAACTATTTTGAAAATATTGTGGCAGCGATGGTTGAAGGAATGATGCCAGGGCATTGAGTAGGGTTTTTTTTGTGGTTTGGGTTTCATGAGGAAGTATTGAAAACTACATTACCATGTTGGTGATCAAACAATGAAAAGGAAGATGGTATTTTGATTAACAAAGCATAAAATATCTATTAATTCCTTTGTATGATAGTGCTTTTGGAGTTTGTTTTCTTTGTTTGAATATAGTATATATGCCATTGCTCTAATCAAGGTTTGAATTCTTTGAGAATTTTTTAAAAATAGTGACAACATGTCCTTGTTACTATTGAACACAAAGAAAAGGAATTTGAGTAATAGTATATAAGATATTCATGAATTGTACATTCGCCTCTACAAAGTATTGTGTGTCTTGAGTGTGATTATAGGTGGTTTTCATTTCAATTGAAGAGAGGATAGTGTGTGTATGTGTTGTGTATGAAGGTGTCCATGAGATTGACATCTAATATTGTTTATGTAATAAAATGTTATTTGTTGTTTTGTGTCATCCATCACTCTGCTCTAAGAAGGCTATAGTCAGAGTTTTGATTTGAATAAAAGTACAATAATAGTTCTTTGATTAGTGATTTATCGTACATTGTAAATAGAGTTGATTCAAGAAAGGCATACATGAATAAAATTATTTTATGATTGCATAGTATGATACTTTGTGTGATATGAACATGATCAATTATGATTTCCAGTGGATTTAGTGGGTTTCAACTGTGATGAAATAGTGTCGTGGTATATATGAATAAGGGAGATGGAGTATGTTGAATTGTTGATGTAGGGATAGATCACATGAGTAGTGGATTGTCTAGAAATAGAGTAACACTCTGAGTTTTGTTTATTTCTTCTGAGGTTAATGAAAGTGATGTATTCTTGCCAATGAGGCATATTGTGTTACCAGTGAGGCATATTTCTTTTCGAGTGAGGCATAGAAAGTAGCTAGTGAGGAATAGAATGTAGCTAGTGAAGCTTTTCCATTGAGGAATAAAAAGTAGCCGGTGAGGCATAGAATGTAGCCAATGAAGTTGTTGGTCAGTGAGACCTAATAAAGATATTTATGAGATTGGATAGTGGTTTTTAGTTGCTTAGGGTTTTCCACTTAAATACTTGTGTAATGGTTTCATTTGCATGATTCTATTATTTTCTATGTCTTTGGAATGTTGGCAATAATTTCTCTTACAACTATTGGTTTGATTAATAAACTAGTTTTTATTAGATCACTGATTCACCCCATTCTTAGTCTTCCATTGTATTTAAGACTTCCATCCCAAAAATAAATGCTTCTATGCCATTAGGAGGATCAACCCAAGATGTCACAACAATCCACACGGCACTATTTGGAACACAAGATTTGACACAAGCCATGACACAAGCCATGGCACAAGCAATGGCACAAGCCATGTCACAAACTTTTGACCATATAGTTAATCCATTTGGAACATCTCATGCCATGGATGCATCATCATCAAATACTTTTGGTAGAAAGAAGAGGACAAAGATTCATATTTGTGCTTGAAATGATAAGAAAATGGGTTCACCACAATGAAACAAAATGATGAACCAATTTTTCCTCTACTATTTCATTCAAAATGTGTGTTATAATATGAAAATGAGTAACATAAATTAAATCTAACCCAACTAACAGTAAAAAGGAGGATGTAAAAATGGTTAAATGTTGTGTACCTGTTGTAAAAAGTGCTTTTAAAAACCTCATTGAGGACTCATTCACCCAATAGTGAATGGGTCTTGGCTAGGGCGCCTGAAAATCTATTTTTGGGTTCTATTCTTCTCAGTCTACACTCCCAGATTGTAATCGGGCACTATCAGAAAGCTAGAAATAAATCTCATAGCTCAATTTCTGTGATTTGATAACTTTCTTTGCAACTTTGACAAATTTTACAGTTTTTCTCTCTAATAGATCTTCAACCTAAAACCTTATTTGAACCTTGGATTGTAGATCTACAAACTAGCATGAAGTGGCCTCAATGAGTGTAGATCTTGATCATGAAACTTTATTAGGAACAATTTCTTGAATGCTACATCAACACATTAGCTCAACAACATGCATGATGCAATCCATCTTTGACATGACAATGAAATCTTGATTGCTGCAATAATCTTCAATAATCAACCCTTGAATGCCTTAGAAATTCTCTTGATCACACTTTCTCATGAACTTGCTTAGAATGCTTGAAGACTTAAAATTGCTAGGATGAAACTATGTGAAATAGCCTTGTATTTATACATATCTTATCATTAATTCCCAAAATTCAAATATCACAAGCCAACATTGAATTATCAATTTCAAGTCATAAAAATACTACCAAAAAATATTTCAAGGAGGGGTCCTACCTGTCTAAGTTAGGACCCATTCACCATAGGGCGAATGGATCCTAGGTCACTCACCTAGGACACACTTTAGGGAATGTTAAATGTTATGCAAAAATATTGTCCTAGGACCTAGTGAGGACCCATTCGCCATGTGGTGAATGGGTCCTAGTTCACATACCTAGGACACACATCTTCTAAAATTAAGTGTCGTGTAATGGAATTTATGAATGTCAGGTTTTATCCCTTGGAATTTACATTTAATTAGGCTTGGATTTGAATTAAAGGGGCCAATTAAGGAAAATTAACCTCAATTAATTAATAAAGCCCTAGATTAGTGTGAAAGTGTAAAGTTACACTTTACAACACCCTAAATAGGGCACAATTAAGTCCATTTAGTTTAAAAGGGCCCTAAAATTAATGTGAATGTGATATGAGTACAATGGGTTTTTTGGACATTCCACTTAATTGTGAAAATCAATAATTTTTGGTTATAATCAAATACATCTACATAATCCAAATGATATTACACATATCCAAAGATAAGTACAACACACTAGTAGTAGTGGTGTAAGATAAATATTAATATTCTTTCCACTAAGAGGAAATAATTTCACATCACCATACAAGCTTTGATAGTCATTTGTGTTATTTGTGAGAAATTACAATGTTACACATGCTATTGTACAAGCTTTAATGACTCTTTGTGCCTTATGTAAGCACTTAGTTACTTTCATATTCTATCATTTATACCTCTATATATATTATATTTTACACAAGGACCTATAATTTTTAACTTATCATTACTTTACACATTATGTAATCATGTTCCATCACACATGACCACATGCTACACTTTTCCATAAAAAACCCTCATACATTAATAATATAGTGAGCTATTATATAGGTCCATGTTGACCTATTTCAAATTATTTTAAGGGTTGAATCTTGGCACAAGGTGTGTGTGGAAGGATTTGAACCAACAAGTCATATATTATCTATTTTATATGTTACATCTAATTAGGACGACCCAATTGATGTTATGTTTGAAGAAGATATATAAGCTAGATCATTTTCAATGTTATGAGGAATGAAGAACATGTAAGTGATACAAATGATGCAAATACATTTTGAATTTAAGTTGTGAATGTTGAGTAGAATATTAGAGTGATGTGAATGCAGAGGAAAGTAGTGTGTTAGATGAAAATCAAATGAAGTGTATGAAATCAATTTATTGAGCTTAATTGGAACTATAATTCATGCATATGATAGATGCAATTGTAAATGTTCAATCTAGGATATGAGCCACAAACTCTCTTCTATCTCTTTTTCTCTTAGTGGGTAGTGAGTCCACTTGGACAACAAGTCCAATTGCAATGAGAACTTCTATAAATATAAGTTAACCAATTATAATATATTGTGAGCTAATCCTGACTGTGGTTTTTCCCATTTTTGGTTTTCCACATAAAAATTCCGGTGTTCATTTGTTATGTGATGTTTTTCTAGTGTTTCATGCTTTCTTTCATTTACTGTAATTGAATATGCTATGTGGATTAGATTTTTAAATGTTTGAAAGGTTTAAAAGAATACTGATTCACCAACCCCACCCCCCTTAGTATTTTGGGTGTTCAACATATTCTATATTCTTTTTTTTTAAGCCAAAGAGCATATTGCTATAAATATTTATATTATATATAAAATATTATTTACATAGAAAAATCATAGGCTCTTCATAGCTAGATTTTCCTTGATTACAATTTTCCAAGATCTGCTTTTGTGCCCTATATGGAAAAATTTAGATTATAACGTTCAAACTCCTATTAGCAGATCCCAGACCCCTCCTAGACATATGATATAGATTATCAAACCGGAAGATATGAAACTTCGTTAAGATGCCTCCTAGACATATTCTATATTCTATTACTCTCAATATCATCCACCTTTTTCCTAGTGAATAGATATTTCTATATTATTATGGTTATAATATGGGGCATGAACCTTAAATAGTATCCCTAGAGTACATTCTATCTTCCTAAACTCTTGTTCTGAAATATTATTTTTGGTTAATATTTTGTGTCTCTGGATCGATGTCTATATACTATTTTCTAGCTAACACCATCCCCTCATCAATACCTTGACTTATCCTCAAGTCAACTTTTCTTTACTGGTAGAATGTTTGAATATGTACCTTGGAGTGTAGGAAGATGATCATCCCATTGTTTCTTTACCAATTGTAGCTGATTGATATGGATGTGAAATTGGATTAGTTGCTCTTCTACATTTAGAATAGTGGTGGGGATTTTAATGCTTTGGGAATTTTTTTGAGCCTCATGGATGATACCAAAAAGATGGGTCAACCATAGGTTGACAAACTCTCAAAGTTGATGAAACTCCTATTGGATCTTATCACTTTGATCTTTTAGTTCCTAATATAGATCATGGAGGTTTTCAATATTCACTGAGATATTACCATCTACATCTTTAGTGGCATCATACTATTATGAGCTTTACAAAATCTAGGTCTCTGAAGTGTCCATCTAAAATTTGGTAGAGGCCACAATGGTAGGCCATTGAAGAAAATATTTGAACATCTTGTTAATTTCCTCGACTATGCCCTTGATTGTGTAAAGATGAGTCTCCATTTTTTATTGGATAGTAGAACATTTATTTGGAATTCAACCTATACCTATTGTTTGATCTTATCCTTTTGTAGGATGAGGTCTTGTAAGAGTTCATATATTAGCATCTTGAGTTGTGCTAGAGGTGCTTGAGTAGAATCCCCCTTCAATTGAGGAAACTTTCCCTATAGTTCCTTGATTATCTGTTCCATGTGTTCAACACTTTCTATATGTTGTTTTAGGATTCATCTCAGGCTATCTAATGAAATATTTCTCCTAATTATAATTTCTATAGAGGTAAGATATTCCGTATATTTACGTATGTTCCCACCATTGGTAGTTGAAGCAAATGGGAAGATGTTACTATTTTTATGCGTTGTTACTTTTCCAAGAAATATTTTATAGGCCGCATTAGAGAAGGTACTAAAGATGATGTTGCCTCTTTTTGGGGAGGAGGTGTTTGTACCAGAGAAGAATCATATTGTTTTTCTTCCTCACACATCTATTTATATGCTTCTATAGTAGCCTTTGTGATTTGTCCTTGTACCTTCTATATAATCTCTCATTTTTCTAACATGATCTTCTCTAAGAATTTCTTAGATGGAAGTTCTTTCACTTGTAACTCATTTATCTTTTCCTTCTTTGAATCAATGAGTGAATGGGTAGCCATTTAGATGGCTAATTCCCACAAGTTCTCTTCTCCATTATTTTCAAAGTAATTTGTGATGCTACCATATATCTAATTAATGTCCTCTTTGTAGTTAGCTTGCTGATGGGATGCATCTTGGAGTATGTTCATAGTGTCTTGGAGAAAATTTTGCGCTTGAACAATGCACCATATAATCGATCTTCATCTAATAATGGGGTTGAGGAGCTTTTTCTTCTATCTTTGATTGAGGTTCTACCTCACTTTTTATTGTTGTTTATTTTAGGCCTTTTTCTTCTCCATGCTCATCTACAAGAGAGTCTCTATTCCTTCTTTTTCCATAGGGGATTTTTTCAGTGTTGTCTCTAGCTTCCTCTTCTTTGAATGGGTGCTTTTGGTCTTTGTCGAATATGGGGCTTCTATTTGGAATATTCTAGATCTTCTAGGAGTGGATCCATGTGTTTCTCTTGTCTCCTTTGTATACCTTGGTGGTATTTCTACTTTTTCTTTCCCCTTGTTTTGTTTTAAAACTTTCCCCTTAGCTACAAAATCCATGTATTCTTTTACAGTGGGATATTTCTCTACCTTAAAATCTTTTGGGAGGAAGAGAAAATGGGAAACATAGGACTCTTCTTTTGGATCTAGAATCTCATATGGAAATGAATGAATCCATGATGTTCTAGGTTCTATTGCCTCTATCATGGTGACATATTTGTATACTAAGAATATAATTGAATCTAGGTACTTCTATACCATACACTAAGACATTCTCCACTGTTCCTACATTTTACTTGAAACATTTTGAAATATCTCCCAAATACCTGAATGTATGTCATTTTAGCCAATTTTTTTTTTGAAATAGTCTTGAATTTGTGCCACTACAAGTTTGGTTGTCTCCCACACCCTTCTAGAAAATTAAGGGAGTTGGTTCTTGAAATAAAAGGTAAGGAAAATGAGAAGAGTACCATACCAAAAAATTGTAACCCAATGTATTTTTTTGAGCTACATTCTCAAGGAGCTCCGTCCTAAGAAATTCACACAAGTGAAAGTCTTTTCCCTAAACCACCATCTGATAGGTGATGTGAATGTCAATGACATTGGTAAACCCTTATAATTTTGTATAATAAAATTTATATGCAATCACCTTGGTGGCATACTTTACCTTGGGGTTAGTGATGTTGCTAATGTATAGAATTCTCCCATCAAAAGTTATGTCGGTGAGCTTGGTGGCTTTAGTATTATTGATACCCTTCTTTGGAATAATTTCCCCTTATTCTAGTAATCCAATAATAGCTTGGATGGCCTCCTTTGTGAAGTGGTT
Organism: Sequoia sempervirens; assembly: GCA_007258455.2. NCBI lineage: Eukaryota > Viridiplantae > Streptophyta > Pinopsida > Cupressales > Cupressaceae > Sequoia > Sequoia sempervirens. The sequence continues at coordinate 4,406 of VDFB02049254.1, read as the reverse complement.
TGTCGAGGTGAATGAATTCATCATGTAGCTTGATAAACACTAAGTAGATCCATTCCTCCTCCTTTGTAAAATATGATAAGTCCTTCCATACATCCAACTTCTTCTCCACAATCTAGGCATGCTTTGGTAGATATGAGTTTATTCTAGGTTGTAGTTGGGTTTTCCTCAACTCTTTAAAATTTGAGTGCTCAATTTCTACCAGAGGCACATGAATGTACTTCCTTACATTTTCTGTATAGATAATGTTGTTTGGCACTCTAGAAAATGCACCCTCTGGATCCACGACCATCACTTTTTAGGGTAATTTATTGTAGTTAGGGTGTGGTTTTTAGTGATCACAATGGGTGCAGGGGTGGCCATGGTTATGAGCTAATATTTTCATTAGAGCATAATAGCTAGGACTTGCATAAGAGCTAAATGTTGAACAAGACAATTGAGAGGGGGTTAATTAGTTGTAGCAAATTTTAATGTTTAAAACATCTGGATCAAAACTTGGATCAATCACGAATCCTTATGGGATTATTTCTAGGGCTTCTTTCCTCTTGGGGACATGTGTCCATTAGAGACTTACTCTAAGACATCCATAGTCAATCATTTTCTTGAGGAATTGATGGTTAGGAGTTATTAAGACTTGGAAACAAAATTAAGCTTCAATATTACAAAGGAATCTAGTCTCAAAGGATAGGCTTGATAGAGTAATTATCATGAAGGGACTTAGACTTATTATAATTAATTCAAGAAAAAAAAATAGTACTTAAATTATTTATACTTTAGATCATTGAATCATCAAATATTTTTAGCATTTGATGCATGTGCTCCACCTAGAATACAACTCCTAATATAAAATGCAACCTTCAATGGAGAAACATGGTCATGATAATTAAGGGGTTCACCTAGTTGACACAATCTTTCTAACTAAGAGAATCCAAATCACTCATAATATTTTATTGTATTCAACAATTCATAGTATTTAAAGATGTTTCATCTATTATACTTGTATTTCCTTTATTCAGTTCTCTTATAAACACCCATAATAACAATTCAAGCCAAGTGGCCAAGTAGTCAAGTGTACCATACAAGGAATGTAATGGAATTCTCCATTAGTGGCATCCCATTCCATTATGGCTCTATTTTACAATATATTAGAAATATGAAATGCTAAAAATATTTGCAAGGTGCACAAAACCTAGTAGTAAGATAAACTCTAATCAAGATACTAGGAATACACCACAAAAAATAAGTTAATTTAATATATAATTAATCTAATATCAAATATCAAATACAAAACAAGAAATAGAAGCTATAAGTGCTAAGTGCAGGCCCTAAATGCTATAAAATTTAAGGTTTCACAAAGAGCATAGAGAAATAATATAAAAATTATTATTTATTTACTAAAACTAGAGTTGATGAATATGACACATAATCGAATAGGATTAATGTAATTTATATTTTTGAAAAAAAATATGACAAAATATAGAAAACCTAAAAATAAAACGAGTAAATAGACTTTGCTAATTTTAATGGTCAATAGATAATTGTTCACCATTTGGATCACTACCTTTGAATTTTATATTATAATTGATTAAACTTAGATTTTCTAGAAGCATAATGATGAAATTAGATGTAGCTTGTGTTGCACAGACGGTTGTCTTTGCATCAAAAGATTGACTTGTTAATGCTCGATACAACTACCAGAATTGATGAATCCACAGGAGGCGGTTAAGCCATGTCATGAACCTACACATTGCACTACACAACACAAGGAAACCAAGGGCGCACACCTTGCAACAATCCCCCCAACACAAGCGAGGGGTTCGAACCCATGACCTAGGCTCTAATACCAATTGTTGCACATGCAGTTGTTGTTGCACCAAAATATCGACCTGTTAATGCCGGATACAACCACCAAAGTAAATGAATCCATGGGAGGTAGTTAAGCCATGTCATGAACCAGAGCACTATGTTGTACAACACAAGGAGACGAAGGACACACACCTTGCAACAACTTGGTATCAAAAGGGGGATAGGTTCAAATGTGCATCACAGAGATGATCTTGGTCAAACATGCACATGCAAATATAAACTCTATGTGAAAAATACGCTTTCACATATGGAAATAAACTTTTGATGTATAAACCTTTTTGTAACTATAAATACAAATTTCTCTTCATGTCTAGTCCCAACATACATAATTTGTAGTGGCAACAAACACCTTTTGGAGCTTGCTAAATGAGCATCATCTCCTTAAGACGAGCCTTTTGATCTAAACTAATGGTTTTTATAGAAGAAAGAAAAACAACAAAAAAAACACTTTGAATTTACAACATGGAACAAAAATGTAAAAAAGGGTCATTTGTAATGACTTAATATGAAATTAGGATTTTAGAATTTGCTGACAAGAGTTTCAATACAATCAGAAGATAGTAAGAATTAAAATATGATAACTCTAACAAGAATGATTATGAGAGATGCAATTGGGTAAGGCTCCCTCCATATTGGTTCTTAGGTGGAATGATAGATGGATCATCTCTTCTAAGGGAATATCCCTTTTTAATATCTGACTTAAACACAACATTTAAAGACGTTGGGTTGACTATCATCACACTGCAAGTAACTAAAAAGTGTCTGTCTTGAATATATCTTAAAATTTAAATGTAAATGTTCAAAAGATGAACTCTCTCAGTATTCAAAATACATAAAATAGTAATTACATAAATTTATGATCTTGAAATATTCTATCAATCTAAATCATAAACAAGGACCAACCACTCCAAATAAAAATAAATGAAATAATTTTTTTGCAAGATATACACCTTGAATAATTACAATACTCAACAACAAGAATATACTTTATTCGAGTGTACTTTTTTGCACAAAATATTAATTCCCCTTGTACACAGAAGCACGCATGGTCACTCTCATGTCCGTCCTCTATCTTTAAAATAAGAAATTAACACTGTTCAAATTTGACTACGTAGACTGGTTATAGGAATATTCGTTTCCATCAGCGAGTTTAAACCACCTTGGAAGTTGGAGTTGGGAGCTACATTGTTTCATGTTCCTTATATTACGCAGCTGGGTTTTTTCCCGACCGTTGCATAATAAAATATTCTCGCCTTTCTGTTTGTGCTAGTTTGCTTAAGCTATTAATTTATAACGGCTATATTTCATGGTCTCCATGGTGTCGGAATATCTAATACCATCATTGGATCATGCCAAATAATTTGTTTCTGTAGCTTACCGATAGTACGTTGTTACTATTGAAGACATCTTCTGGAAGAGCTTAAGCATTTCTGCTCAGGGTACTTTAATGGTCGACCTCAGATTTTACAGAATTTTTGAAGATGTCTGTTCTGTTGTTTATCAGATCTAAACTAGCTGTCTTGAGACACTATTAATATAATATATGAGCTTAAAAAATGTATTGAAAACTATATATATATATATATATATATATATATATATATATATATATATATATATATATATATATATAACATATTTTATTTACGATTTAGGGAATCCTTACATCTTGTCTGTAGGGTACACTATAACAGTTATATTTTCTTTTAACTGGTATGAGTTTTCGTAGTTTATGTAGCATTGATAAAAAAGTTTTTAAATTTAATTGTATATATTTTTCATTCGATGTTTTTTTCAAATTTTAAGTTTTTGTTTGATCATGCAAATTGGAAACATTTGCAAACGAATGTTCCTAATTCAATTCAAAACATAATTCAGATAGAACACATAAAAGAATTGAAAATAAAGCAACAAAACAAACAACCAAAACAAAGTTACCTATAAACTCCATTGTAAGTTTGATTTACTCCAAGTGTTTGAAATGTGGATGCACTGGTGTACAAAAGGTATTTATTTTGACATCATAGAGTTAGCACAAATGAAAAATGGAATGGGTGAAATGGGTAAAATGATGCTTCAATTTATAGATTTTTGGGAGAGGCAATGGATGGGAGAGACGCAATAAGAGATCAAAAGTGGAGGATGAATGAAAAGACTTCTATAGGATTGAGGAGAGAATGAAGGACCATGATGGAGGTTGTTAGAATGTGAATGGTTAGGATGCATTTACAAAAAATAGTTTGTTGTAACTATGAGGGATGTATGGGACAAGTGTGTTTAGGACCCCCTTTATTTTTGGAAGTTAGGGCAAAGAATATTAATTAATTATTTTATCCATGCGAAGTGGAAAATAGGTATAATAAAATTAGAAAAAAGAAAAGTGTAATGGAAAAGGGATTAATTAAATTATTTAATTAGGTGGGAGACATTAGGTGAAGGGAATTTACTAGATGATGTAATTATTTAGTTGATTGGGATAAGGGTGTATGAGGGAAATATTAGGTATCTATATTTTTCTCTTCTTTGATATAATGGTGTGACTA
>VDFB02049253.1:0-23907 GCA_007258455.2 Sequoia sempervirens | reverse complement strand
AGGAAATATATTGGAAACAGAAGGCTCGGATAGAGTGGCTACAAGAAGGGGATAAAAATACTTCTTTTTTCTTCAATTCTATGAAAGCTAGGAGACATGGGAATGCTATCTCTGATCTTGTGAATGATGGTGGAGAACATTTGTCTTCCTTCCCCAAAATTTCTAATGAGGTGAGACATTATTTTGCTTCTCTATTTAGGGAGGACTCGCAAGGGGGGTCTCCTGAGGAGGCTCAAGTTCTTTCTTGTATTCCCCATTTGGTGTCTAGGGAGTTGAACCAGCAGCTTATGATTGATATCACTCTAGAAGAGCTTGAAGGAACTATTTTCCAGATGAAGAAGGGGAAGGCGCCAGGTCCTGATGGCTTCCCGATCGAGTTTTACCAAGAATTTTGGGATGTAATCAAATTTGATCTCTTGGAGGTTGTGAAAGAATCTCAAAGGAACAAGCAGATGCTAAGGGCCTTAAATTCTACTTTCCTTGCACTTATTCCCAAGTGTGAGGGGGCTAATAGGTTAAGCCAATTTCGCCCCATTTCTCTCTGCAATGTCATTTATAAAATCATCTCTAAGGTAATTGCTGACAGGTTGAAAAAGGGTCTTGAGGAGTTGATCTCTAAAGAATAGAGTGGTTTTGTAGCTGGTAGACAGATTCTGGATGGGATTGTTATTGCGACCGAAGTCATTCATTCTATGGCCAGCTCCAAGGAAAAGGCGATGTTTATCAAACTGGATATGGCGAAGGCTTATGACAGAGTTCGATGGTCCTTCTTGTGGCAGGTTCTTGGTGCTTTTGGGTTTGCGGAGGAATGGATTCAATGGGTTAGAAGTTGTGTTTCGTCAGTCTCCTTCTCTGTGCTTATTAATGGGAATCATTCTGAGCTATTCAGTGCCTCTAGGGGCCTTCGTCAGGGAGACCCTCTCTCTCCATACTTGTTTATTCTCCTCGCTGAAAGTTTGGGGAGGTTGATTAGAAGGAATGTGGAGGTAGGTAGCATTCAGGGTTGGCTGTGGGGAGGTAATTTACCTCCGCAAACGCATCTTCAGTTTGTGGATGATACTGCTCTGATGGGTATGGCTACAATGCGGGAGGCTTCTAATTTACGTAGGGTGTTGGATATTTACTTGATTGCCTCAGGCCAACAGATCAATGAGGATAAGTCGTCTATCTTCTTCTTCAACACCCCGTGCCTCATTCAGCGAAGGATTGCTCAAACTTTGAGATTTCAGATCGGGGCTCTTCCTTTGACCTATCTTGGTATCCCTATCTCGGTGGGAAGACTACCTCGGGAGTCATGGCAGGGTATTTTAGATAAATTTAGGGCGAAGGTTAATCACTGGACTCACCGATGGTTATCCTTTGCTGGTCGTATTCAGCTTATCAAGTATGTGGTGCAGGCTTTGTCCATTTACAGATGCATGCTACAGGTTGCCCCCTTGGGTTTTGTTAAGGACTTAGATTCAGTGACACGACAATTTTTATGGGCTGGTTGCTTGGAGTCCTCCAAATGGAGTTTGGTTAGATGGGAGGTTGTGTGCAGTCCGAAGCAATATGGTGGCGTGGGGTTGCGGCAGATGGCTTTGACTAGTGTGGCTTTGGCGGCGAAACTATATTGGAGGTGGTGTAAGGAGTATGATAAGAGTTGGGCCAAGATACTCTCTCAGAAGTATCTTCAGGGGATCCCTCAGATTGAAATACCTCGTTACCCCCTTCTTGGGAAGGGCTCGGTGATTTGGAGCACGCTTAAGAAAGGGTCTACTCTTATTAAAGATGGTTTATTTTGGATTTGTAAAAAGGGGACCGAGGTTCAATTTTGGTCGGATTCGTGGGATGGATTTCCTCCCATCCTTTCTCAGTTTCCACACTTGCAGAATCTATGTCAGAGATTCCTTGAGGTTGGTTGGACTCGGGTGAGTGATTTTAAGTGATTATCCTCTTGTGGGCAGCTGGAGGTGGCCAGATGGAAGTCTCTTGATGAATGGCCTGATGTTGGCTTGCCAGAAGAATGTGTTGAGCTACATAGCATCCTTTCCAGTAGGCGTTGTAGCTCTCTCCAACTTGAAGATGTGCTTTCCTGGTCTCCCAATCCTAAAGGAGAGTATACGGTTGCTTCTGGTTATCAGGAGTTACTGTCCCATAGGGTGGATGGGGATGAAATTCAGTGGTGGAAGAAGATTTGGAACAAGTCTTCCTGGCCAAAATGTAATTGTTTTGTGTGGATGTTGGCTTGGAATAAGTGTTTGACTTGGGATAATATTCGGAAGCGGGGATTCCAGGGACCTTCGGTTTGTGTGTTGTGTGAGGCTAACGAGGAGGACTCTGCTCATTTATTTTTTTGCTGCCCTTTCTCTCTCCAAATTTGGCATTTCTGGTGGGGGGTTTGGAATAATCCCTGTGTTCATGCTTCTTCATTGATTGAGTTTTGGCAGAGGCTGGGTAGGCCTCCCTCTATGGCTTCCTTTTTATAGGAGGTGTGGTCTGTGGGACCAATCTTCTTATTATGGCAGATTTGGTTGGAGCGGAACCGGCGGATATTTCGTGGAGAGAAGAAGCTGGTGCAACAGATTTGGCAACGAACTTTGGGCATGGTTCAGGAGACAATGGTGGCTAAGTGTGAGGTGGAATTCCCCTTGGAGAAAAGGGATGCTGAAGTGGCAGAGAGATTGGGGATTCAAGGGATGTCCTTGGCCCCGGCATGTGTTAAACGTGGTAGGCATTTGAAGCAGAAAGTTCACAGGTCGGGATGTTGGCAGTTTCCCCCATTTGGGGTTCTAAAAATCAACACTGACGGGTCCTCCAGAGGCAATCCGGGGCCGGCTGGTCTTGGGGGGATTGGAAGGGACTCTTTGGGTTCGGTGGTTTTCCTCTTTTCGATCTATGAGGGAGTTCATACTATCAACCTTATGGAAGGGTTGGCAATTCTTTATGCTTTTGAGAAAGCGTATGATTTGGGGTGGAGAAGGGTTGTTTGTGAATCTGATTCCCAGGTTTTGATCAATCTTCTCATTAGGCAGAAAGTGGATGATGTCAGTTGGCAATTGGCTGGGGTTGTGCAACAGATTTTGAGGGTTAGTTCCTTAATGGAGATGGTGACCTTCGTTCATATTCCAAGGGAGTGGAATAGGGCTGCTGATTGCTTGGTGAAATGGGCGTCCGAACATGTTGAGGGATGGAGAATTGAGGAGTGGGAAATGGTTCCTCAGGCTCTTTGTCTTGATCTTGAGAGAATTCTTGCTGAGGACAGGGAGGAAAATGGTGATAGTTGATGGTGTTGGCTGTCTTTTTAGTGGCTTGGTTTTTCCGAGGGACCTTGGTCTCTTGATTCTTTGTAATGATTCTTTTTGAGTTTCAATAAAGTTTTTACCCCTTTTTATTAAAAAAATCATCATGCAAAAATTCTCATTATAAGTAAAGAATGCAAAAGCTATAATTTTTGTCCAAAAGAACACTTAAGCATGAAGAAAGACAAACATTGGGATAGATAATTGACAACTATTATATTAATTACCTCAACTTTAGGAATAAAAGACGACCGTGGTTAGCATCTTGTCCACTTCATCACTATTAATATCGAAGAACTAAGTTGATAATCGCAATGGTTTTTCCTTTGCTTTTCGAAAAAAATTGCTCTACATGTGGTTTAACCATCGTAAAAACTAAGTTACAATGCCTTTTTTTTGGTTATGCAAGATATTACAATTTTGATGACAATTCTATGTTGCAACTTATTTGCAAAGTTCTGCACATACATGTATGTTGCACTATCCGCAACTTTTCCTCTCCTCTACACCTCTTTATCTACTCTATATTTACTTCTCTTTTTGCACCCCTATTCTCTACGTCTACTGATTACACAACAACATATCCCCTCTCCTATAATGCACCAGTTTGAATGAGTGGAACCCAAACAAAAAGAGAAAAACATAATCAAGGGGTTTTACATTACAAGTGTACAAATAGAACATTCTCTGTTCTACTCATAGAATGTACACCCAAATCAAACTTTCTGGTTTTTTTTTGGGTTCAAATTATTTAGGCTCAATACATTTTCTATTTGCAACTTCACTCTCCACACTCTACTGCTGCTAACCCTTCTTTTTCTCTTTTGCACTTATGGCTAACTCTGTGATTTTTTTCAAATATTTTAGTGGCCACCGTACAAAGGTTCTTTCTCTTTTAGACAGACAACTCCATCTATTTTGTCTGGATGAGGAAGGGGTATGTTACTTGAGACATTTGAAATGCATATATTTGCATCTCCTATTCCTTTCAATTTGACTCCATGTATAATAGATAGTAAGTGAATCCACCCAATGCCCACAACAACACCATTATGCAGATCAAATACCTCAACTATATCCTCTTCTTAGAGTTTATCAATAAATGTATGTAAAAACAAAAAAATACACATTATATTGAGATATAAAACACTCATTATATTGTTTTTGACAGTTTTATGTAATGTCTTATGTCTTGGAACAAATCATTTTTTGTGTGTTCTTTTATAAAACACTCTATTACAACTAATCTCTAAGCTTCCATATGTAAGTTATATGTTCTCCCTTAATTCCATAATATTTGTATACTAGCTAATTACACTTCACTACTATTCTAACATCCAACTTCTATCAAATAGGTAATGATTACCCTTATTTACATAATAAAACAACCATTACTTACTTGAATAGTAATTACTTGCATGTGGTTTCATAGCACTCACCTTGAGTTCAACATGACTACCACTATGAATATCATGTGCATGCTCATCGAGTTCATCATCATAACCACTATCAACATCATTGCAGACATTAAGTTGTACAACTTTGCAGAGAGTTCTATTGACAGGGCCTTTTTATTTTTGTCCTTCTTTCATATAATTTCTCAACATTATGTGGTTTAATCATCATGCAAAAATTAATATAAGTAAAGAATGCAAAAGCTATAATTTTTTTTCCAAAAGAACATTTTAAGCATGAAGAAAGACAAGATATTGGGATAGACAATTGATAGCTATTATATTAATTACCTCAACTTCAGGACAACTAAGATGCCTGTGTTGTGCATTCTTATCCACTTCATCACTATTAATATCAGCAACTCAGTTGATACCCTGAAGGAGTTTTTGTTTTCCTTTTGCTTTGAAAAAATTTCTCTGCATGTGGTTTAACCATAGTGCAAAAAAATATACAAAGCATTCAATAGTCAAGTAAATAATGCAAGCTATAAATTTGTCAAAAAGAACATTTTCTGGATCACTCCAACAATAAATAAACTGGGTTGGATTCTCCTACACTCATATTTCAATAATCTACATATCAAGAGGCATTTGTATATAGAACTACCAAACAAGAATAAATGAGATCAATAGAGCCTCTTATCTCATTTGAATCCATGGATTTATGCTCATTCCATGTAGAAACCATAGGGTTAATAGTTTTAAACAACTGCGAAACTTGGTGACTGAGACCTAATATGCAATTCTTTACCTTTTGGTCCCCTTGTTCATATGAGTTGACATGATCTATAGAGGCTCCTACTAGGAATTGAATAGATGGCTAGGAAGTATTTTTTGACAAACTAGATTTCAACTTCATCCTACTCTAAGATTTACTAGCATCTAGTGCTACCATGTAATTGGCAATATCTTTTGCACCTGCTTCTCTATTACTATTTTCTACCTAAAATACAATGTCAATTTCAACCTATAGTCAATTCAATAAAAAATTGAAATAAATAACACAATGTAAATTGAGCCAAAAAGCCATACACTTACTACAATTTTTTCCATTTTGGCATGCAACCCGCCTCAACCAAATGTATATCTAGCCCTCACATTATCTCTTGCTCTCTTGCCCCTATTACTCTACCAAATATTCTTTGAAATGCATAATTTCTCTCAATGCCTCCCAATCTTTGGGAGATAGACTGGAGTCAAACCTCTCTTTTCCCAGCATGATTATTTTTCTGCACATGTATCTATAATTGTTAATCAAAACTCTCACCCTTTGCTTGTAATATTTTCTAGAGATTTTTCCACCAATAGTCTCAAAAGCATTTTCCATTTTTTGTATAACATTTTCCCCAACTCATGGATCTTGCTCTACAAAATTTGATTTGAAAATATCCAAATGGTCCCTACATCTTACACCCAACTTGGTGGCCCACTTCACAACATTTAGCCTAATGGGCTCACCATCTCTCAATACCTTAAGCAAGTATGGCTTATTGCCTTCTAATTTTCTTTCTTTATCTGTACAAATCTTGACTCAATCTTTGTATTTTGAAAAAAGCATCCACATCTTCTATTAAATTGCCACTACCAATATTTTTGGTTGATCTGGAACTAGTTCCATCAAAAGTTCTAGATGCAATAGGTGCACTTTGAGGCATAGTAGATCATGCAAGTGGTCTCTCTTCATTACTTTCATTAACCGAAAGTTCATGCTCCTTGGCCACATTAGGTGTGGCATGAGTAGGTAGATCAATACTGGTCTCTGTGGATTCTACACTATTAAACACATCCTTTAATGTTAAAAGAAGCATTTGCAAACCTGTTATTCCTTTTCCCTGATGTTTTTCAATAATCTCTCTTAGACTTAGCCCTAAGAGATAATCACAACATTACACATCATGTTTGCACATCAACATGTACTATATCAGGCTACACATCACCATGTGCTATATTAGGCTACACATCACCATGTGCTATACTAGGCTACACATCATCACAATTATCATTTTCACCAATTTCATTTGTTGAATCACAAAAGCATTGGATTCTACGAGATGGAGACACTATCTTCTTTTCCTTTTGTTTTTTCACCACATTTTCTTTGCACTCTTTTTGTTCCCTATAAAACAAAAAAATATCATATTATGTCTTATATACATAAAGCTCTTGCCTATAAAATTTGATTAAACACTATTAAACAAATAATATACTACTTAGTGGATTTACAACTTTCCTTTTCAAACCAAGACTCAAAAAATATTCATTATTCTTGGTTGTTTTTCAATACGTGTGCACTCATATTTTGTCTCTAGAATTTGAACATTATAATCACTATCATCTAGTTTACACTTTACAGTCCTTATCTTCATTTCCTAAAATCCAAATAAACAATAATGTATAAATCAACAACTTGAATCAGTAAAAATTTATTGAGTTCATAATTTAATTACTGTTGACTTTCCAATTGACTGAAAACTACAAATGGAAACTTAAAATAGAATTCAGTTTACAGATTAAAAAGAATTTATAGTAAAAAACCAAGAAGATGTTTACAATTACAGGTATCAAACAAATTTTCCTTAGGGATGTATTCACAAGAGAAGAACTCATAAAAACATAACACAAGGAGGATGAAGGAAAAAAATAGTTTAGTTCATCATGAGGTGTGTTAGAACCTTAAAAAAATTCCTAGTTATATCATCATAATTAACCTTGAGCTCCATGACTCGAACCTTGACCCTTTATTCCTTTTTTATTTTTTACTGAACACATAAATTTTTTAGGTCTGACTAACACTGAAAGACCTATACAAATCCAAAAATTCATCATATATATACTTAAGCAAAAACATGTCTAGCTAAAAACATTCCAAATCCATAAACAGTCTCTTACTGTGATCCCACAGTAGTAATCTAAACCCTTGGAAAGTTAAAGGCGTGTAACAAACAACATGAAGATGTTTACCACCATACCATGGAAGTATTATGATGAGGATATGGTTGGGCGGTATGAGAGAATTTAAATACATCATAAACTGCCATAACATAAGAAGGAAAAATGAAGGGTGCAGTATAGTAGGGAATAACTCGCCATTCCACGAGGAAGATCATAAAGGCATGCGGTTGGGCAGTATGAACCGCTATACCACAGAAGGATGTGATGAAGCATGTGGTATGGTGGTAACTGTTAATGTAAATTTTAGTACCGTGGGTTAAACAAGTCAAGCTTGCGGTATAGAGGTAAGTATCTCACTAACCTGCAATGAAATGCAAAGAAGCATGCAGTATAGTAGTTTATACCCCTCTATCTTGTGGTAGTTATAGAAAGTGGTGGCGATAAAGTGGTATTAAATGCATGAATCACATCAACCATCTAATCTTATAAAATCAATGGTGCATGTTCAAACTTGAACTATGAGTAAAATATTTGGCATAAGGTCGATATTAATGTTGACATGACTAAGCTCATAAGCCATTAAACTAAGAATTTGACATTCTCTTTCCACTCATTTGCAAAAATCATCATGCAGGGAGCTAGGAGTTCGAGGAGGTTAAGCTCTACAACCATCATAACCCGAGTAAGTGCACAAAACTCTTGTGAGTTAAGTTTTATGAGTACAAGATTGTTTGTAATTTTTCATTTCAAAAGTATAGGAGAGGGAAGATAGTTAAACTATGAATTAAGTTTCATGAGTACAAGATTGTTTGGAATTCTACATTTCAGATACACTAGGAGAAGTAAGATAGTTAAACATCATGTCACCCAAGAAGAAAGAACCTGAAACTAAAAAGGACATCATGCCATCCAAGAAGAAAGAACTTGAAACTAAAAAGGAAGAATCTAAGGTTAAAAAGAGGTCCTTACACCAGTCTATCATGGATATACTCCATAAATCAATTGAGAGAGGATTTAAGAATGTTTTTAATGATGTGGCTCACAGTTATAGAGATGCCCTTATCCCTATCTCTGGGTGGGAATTGTTATGGTACTTTTATGAAAAAAGGGAGGGCAAGATTCTGGTGTCAAATCCATGGGCATTAGATTTGGCCAAGTTAATTATCCTAAATGTTTTTATAGATGTAGAGTTCATCAAAGTATTGGCTCAAAGTTATCATCTTGCTACTAAGTTTGTGAGATTTCCAGATGGTTCACCATTAGTTGTGTTGACTAAAGTGGCTATCAATGAATATTTTGACCTAAAAAAAAAGCCCTAACTAAAATTGATTTGCAAAGAAGTAAAGAAGAATATATTAGATTGAGGAAAACCCATAGAAGTGATGAAGACCCCATTTACATGAAAAGGGGTGTGAACAACAGAGTGATTCTTATATCCCCTTATGCTACTGAACCATTTGAAGTCTTAGATTTCCAATTCTATTTCAAGAAAACCTACTTTTCTCTTTGTCAATTACTTGGGATAGATGCAGAAGAGAAAATGCTAGTTAGTTTAATGATGATGGCTATGAGGATCCAAAACCTTGAGATGAAGATTCAATATCATTTTGCCTCATATCTTGAGAAAGTATTGCACGAAGCTTTTTTGCAAGTTAGGGAAAATAGAGCCCCCATAACATTCAGCCAATATTCTTTGTTGTGCCACCTGATATTATACTAGAATAAAGCTAGATGGAGCAAAAGGATGTGTTTGGGTCAGATTGACAAGCAGGGGAATTTGTTGCCATTGCAACTATGGTGTTATATATGGGACAACAAATGTAGGAATTCGATTTATGTGATATTCTATGATGAGTTTGTGTATAGAATTATGAGAGTTCTTGGCCACCAACCACCAAGAATACACACACTTGTGCTACAATTGTTAAGACCTTTAGCTTTGAAACCTGAGCAAGGCCATACTCATAACTTTGGTGACTGGTTTTTTCTACCAGATACCACAATAATCAAGATTTATGGATTCTGACACGCCCCACATATACTGCCATTTTTCCCCCTTTGATTAGCCTTTTTAGAGTTCATGTGGTAGATTCTATTGATGGAAAAGGATGTCATGAGTAAAGGAAGGAAGGGTACATTTCTACCCAATTTGACATGTTGGGAACTATTAGTGGGATCTAATACACTTGAAGAGTTATAGAATTATCTAAAATCAAGGTACTCTTTACAATCTGGAAAGGAAAGATCTTTTGACCCTGAGGGTCACATGAATTTTTTAAGACACACCATCCTTACCAAGGCTATGGTTACTCACCAAATTGACTATGAAGAAGATGTAATCAAAAATTGTTTCACTCCTCAATAGGTTTATGATAGGAGGAGAAAATGGGAACTTATGAGAAGGCTTGAGGAAGAAAGAAAGATGAAGCACAGTGATTTCTTCGGTTATTTCGTAGAGGAAGCAGATCCTATCAAGAGGATTGATATGATAATTGATAAGTTTTATGAATTATATAAGATTTCAGAAGACATGGGGAGACTTTCCCAATTGTGTCCCAAAAGGCCGAGTGGTATTGTAATTACAAAACCAACTCTGGATACTATTTTAGAATGTTGTGCTTCTCTAGGATCACCTCTTGAACAACTACCTTCTAAAAAACAAAAGACAGAAGAGATAGAGCCACTTCTTTCCTATGAAATAAGTGAGGAGGTTGGAGATACAAAAGAAGCAGTTAATGTTAATAAATTTCAAGGATGTGAAGACATTTCAAGGATGATGTTGAAGTGGACCAGCCTATGATTGAAACTAAAGCCCACAAGCCTGAAGCTAGAGATGATATTGAGGTACAAGGAGAAAGAGAAATGCATGAGGATAACAGGGTATTTGTAGCTCGTAAGTTCTTGGAAGAAAATTAATTTACCAAAACCCCTGAATTTAAAGACTTTTGGGTTAAGATGAAAATGAGAGAGTTTGAAGTGAGGCTTGAAATAAATAAGATGGGAGCTGAGGAATCCCAACATGACCAGAGAGTAGCCTAAACTTTTAATGAATTAATGATTGATAATATTGATGCTAGCCGACAAGAGGCTAGAGAGATGATTTTGAAAAGTACTATACTTATTGTCCCTGGTATGGAATTAAAGAAAATGTTTCTACTTAATCAAGTTAGAACACAAGAGGACCCAATGTTGATTGCTAAGTTTGACTTAGATGAAGGGGTAAGTGGCACAGGGTATAACCCTAAGATTGAAACCTTGGCATTCTTGGCCAAACAAAAGAGTACACAAAAAACAAGGTTACTAGATGTAGTGCAAGAAATGAAAGGGATAGGTATGGCGAAACATTAAAGGATACATCTCCTCTAGAAGTTGCAACCATGAAAATGCATTTAGCTATGTTCACCTAAGTTGTAGTTAAGGAGATGGAAGCTAGATTGGGAGTGCACGAAAAGGAACAATTTTTTTTAAATGATGAATTCAATAAATTGTTCATGGAAAATTTGAAGTTGAAGGAACAATTGAAAGGAGCAGGCCCCTCACATAACAAGGAAATAATGTTATACTAGTTTCCTCCTACTCGACCAATTGATATAGAAAGTGCTTCCATTGAACAAGTGAGCATTCTTAGACAAGAGATTTAAGAGTTAAAGAAAGCCAGAAATGAGGGTAAGGAAGGAGTTAATAAGCAAATATATGATGTTTTAGAGAAGGCCCTCAAGCATAGGATAAAGCTAATTGTGGATAAGATGGAAAGTGTGTATGATTGCTACAACTCAATGGCACAAGCAATTGATTAAATGAAAACACAACTACCCATACTGGATCTTCTTTTTAAGAATTGGAAACCCATACACCACACATTGGTAACCTTGTGTAGAATCTTACAAAGGAGTATTGAGGCTCCTATAGCATTAAAACCTACATAACAGATGGCCAAAATAGTTATAGATGAATTCCAATAGATGCAAAGAGAGGACCAAAAGATCGAAACAAGAATAGATTCATTTCATACTCTGAATAAGTGGTTTGTGCCAAAACTATTGAAAGATGATGACCACTTGAAGGACCTCAATGAATGGAAGAGTGAATTTGGCCAGATTGTTCCACAATGCATCACTCACATACAAAAGCATGGTGAGTTGAGTCTTGATAGGTTTGACTTAATCATGGATGGAGTAATAGCATTGGATGCTGGATATTCTAAGTTTATCATAGAAGGTAGGGCGTTACTAAACAACCAATGGAACACTCACCTTGCAAATATATTAAAAATTCAAGAATACAAATGGCCACATGATTATATAGTGTATGAGTGGGAGTAGAGGTATATGGGTCCTCCCCCCGAATAGTAGGCCTTGGGGCTGTCACAATGGAAGAACCGCACATTCAAATACACTAATATGGAGAAAGGACCTTGAACAAATTTTCATTGATCATGGGAGACTTATGGAGATTAACAAACTATGGTGTCATGAGTGTTGTGAAATTCATTAGTTATCTATTTTCTTTATTTTATGTTTTAAAAAAAACTAATGTTTAGTCTAGTTTATACGAAGAGGCATGAATTTTGAAAAGATGTCATATTTTGTAATGGTCTAAACCAACATCGAATTTTGATATCATCATCATAGGAATTTATAGAAATATATAGGAGGAGACTTATGTTATATTGTAATATCTATTTGAAGCAATCAATGGACAAGAAAAATTAATCTGGTGCTTGAATTTTGGTCTCAATTATTTGTTGATAATACTATGTATGATTGGATTTTTTATGTATTTTAGGTTGGAATATTGGGGTATAAATTACAAATTGGTATCAATTATTTGTTCATAATCATTTTCATTGTTGATTACATTACATTACACATCTTTCAAACTCAAAGCATTACTTCACATTGCATAACTAATCGTTAGATGCTGATAGATGACAAAATTTCAATTACAATATAATTTTTACAAAGTCAACCTAAGCAGTTATACAATTCCTTTACATTGCATAACTAATAACTAGGAGCAACTGCCAATTGCATTTGCTTGTCATGGCATTCCATGAGACCATATTTCTTTGAGACATTTTTTCAAACAGTTCATTGCCTTGTCGGTATGACTAAAGGCCTAAAACAAGTTCTTTTAAGCAAGCTATGGATGCTTGGAAAAAATCTATCAAAGCATAATAGTAAGCAATAGCATAGACAAGGTAGTCAACTAGTTGAAAAAATGCCTCAAAGAAATGTGGTCTCATGGTGATGGAATGACATGACAATCCATAACAATTTTCTTTTCATGGTATTCATAATGACATTCCATCACCATGAGAACACATTTCTTTGAGGCATTTTTTCCAAAGTTCGTTTCCTTGTCTATGCTACCACATTTTTCATACATGTCTACCAAAGCATTTTATCAAAAAGATCACTACCTTGTTGTTATGGCTAAAAGCCTAAAACAAGCAATTTCAAAAAAGCTATGGATGCTTGGAAAAAATATATCAAAGCATAATAGTAAGCAACAAGCTATGGTCTCATGGTTTTTTTTGGCGCAAAAATTAGCGTGATTTTATTTGCATTTTTTTGTAGGTTTTAAACTCATTTTTTTTGGAAATTTTGTTGTTTGAAATGGGGAAAAATCTTTGTGGTCAATTTTGTGCATTTTTTAATTGTAGGATTCTCACAAATAATGAAAAAGGTAGTGTTCATGAAGGAATGTAAAATATGCATAGAGCCTTTGAATTATACCTGTACTGTGCAATGGCATTGAATCATATAGCAAACCATTTTTTCTTCACTGGGCAACATTTTCTTGTGGAACAGTTGACTAAGACAACTCTATTTTTAATTGACCACCCTCTCATGAAATATCATTCATATTATAATCTTGTATGATCTTATCATAGTAAAGGTGATTATGACACCACTGGCTGCTACTACATGGCATCAGTCAAGGAAAGCCAAAGGCCACAGGATTTTGTGGACATGTTCAATTGAAGTTGGGAGATCTTAAGAGTTCTCTCTCAAATTTTGAAAAGGTTCTAGAGGTCTACCTTGAGAAGTGTGAAAGCTTAAAAGTTGTAGGCCATATATATGCTCAACAAGGGCAGGAAGAGAAGGCTTTGGAAAATTTAAGAAAGGAAACTCACATAGATCCATATGATGCCCATGCATTTATCAAGATGGGTGAGTTACTAATATCGACAGACCCTAGTGCAGCCTTAGATTCTCTTAAGATATCAAAGTCTCTTCTAAAGAAGAGCAAAGAAGAAGTACCCATAGAATCGTTAAACAACATTGGGGTACTTCATTTTGAGTGTGATGAACTAGAGTTGGCTCAACAAACTTTTATGGAGGCATTAGGAAACAACATTTGAGTTGAATTCATAAATGAAATCCCAAGTGCCAATTATGTAGTTTTTTCTATGCACTTTAAGGATCTGGAATTCTTCCATCAACTAGAATAAGATGGTGTTTCACTTGAGTTACCATGGGATAAAGTCACAACACTATTTAATCTTGCTAGGTTGTTTGAATAGCTACATGATACTGAAAAAGAAAATCTTTTATACAAGCCAAAATTGTTCAAGTTTCCTAATTATATGGATGCATATCTACATCTTGCAACCATGGCTTAGGCTTGGAATGAGATCAAACTAAGCCTAGAATTGATTGGGGATGCACTTAAGGTGGATAAAAACTCATCAAATTCTTTATGTATGCTTGGAAACATGGAACTAAAAATAGATGATTGGCTTAAAGCAAAAGAAACAATTAAAGTAGCATGCCAACTTGTCTTGGCTAATGAAGCAAAATAAAAAAACTGATGAAGAATGAAAGATTCAAATGGAAAGGAGAAAGCAAGAGGAAGAACTTTGGCAGGTGATGCAACAAGAGGATAAATTTGAATGTGTGAAGGAATTATCAAAGATTAAGGTTAAGGATAGGGATGATGATGATGATGAGGTTGGCCAGTCTGAGAAGAAATAGAAGAAGGAAAAGAAGAAAAAGAAGAAGGATAAGGACCACAAGGATTATGATTCTTATATGGAGGAACCTGATGTTGCCATGGAAGATGAGATAAGTTATATGAGCAATAACGCAAAAGATGATGAAGAAAATTCCCAAGATCTTCTTGCAACTGCAGGTCTAGAAGACTCTAATGATGGCAAGACAAATTCTCCAGTTTCAACAAAATCATGGAGACATACATACTTTGATTTTGAAGATGATTAACCATTGCAGAAATAGAGTCTAAGAGAAGATGATCCATATGATGATGATATCTAGGCTTCCTGAGCTTTAACCAAACCTAGCTCCTATTTTCCAAGACAAAAATCTCCAAGGCCCATGGGAAATGAAGGATGAGCATTTGAGATTCAACTTGGTTTCATTTTGAAAAAGGGACAATACATTGTACAAGATTTGTTTAACACCAAAATAATTTAATCCACCTATTTGGTACTATAAAATAAAAATAGATGAATTAATCTATTTTCAATTATAGGTTCTTTTAAACTAGAATCTAATAGAAAGATAAAGCATAATACATTTATAGAATAGGTTTCCCATGAAAAACAAGAGGAAAAATGAAAAGATAGAATATAGATTATTCATTTGAGGTTTTGATAAGATCTCATTTAACTATGTCAAATGGATTTGAAAGGGACAAAGCATATTTGATTGACTAAAATTTTGAGGTAGCTTATCCATCATCATTGTATACATCATCTTCTCTTGGAATCTATTTCTACAATGCACCAAGCCTAGAATTGATTGGGGGTGCACTTAAGGTGGATAAAAACTCATCAAATGATTTATGTATGCTTGGAAACATGAAACTAAAAGCAGATGATTGGCTTAAAGCAAAAGAAATAATTAAAGTAGCATGCCAAATTGTCTTGGCTGATGAAGCAAAATGAAAAGTTGATGAAGAACTAAGGATTCAAATGGAAAGGAGAAAGAAAGAGGAAGAACTTAACCGGTTGATGCAACAAGAGGAGCAATTTTAACATGTGAAGGAATTATGGAAGAGTAAGCGTTATGGATGATGACAATGATGAGGTTGGTTAGTCTGAGAAGAAACAAAAGAAGGAAAAGAAAAAAAAAAGGATAAGGACTATAAGGCTAATGATTTTTATATGGAGGAACCTAATGTTTCAATGGAAGATGAGCCAAATTATATGAGTGATAAGGCACAAGATGATGTAGAAAATTCCCAAGGTCTTCTTGTAGCTACAGGTCTAGAAGACTCTAATGACATCAAGACAAATTCTCCAGTTTCAACAAAATCACAAAGGAGACATGCATACTTTGATTCTGAAGATGATGAACCATTGCAGAAATAGAGTCCAAAAGAAGATGATCCATATGATGATGATGCATAGGATTCCTAAGCTTTAACCAAACCTAGCTCCTATTTTCTAAAACAAAAATCCCCAAGGCCCATGGGAGATGAATGATGAGCATTTGATAGACTGGATGCATGATGTAATCCATAGTTGGCACTAAGACCGTTGGTCAAACCCATGGTGGAGCATTTCACCATTTCTTTTGTTGTGAAGAACAATGTCAAGGTGGACATGCTGGAGGAAATTAGCTCGCTCACTGAAAGCATTGTATAGTGTGCAAGGCCTCTAGTAGAGCCTAATGTGGATGATACTTCTAGGCCCGAAGTTCCACCCCACCATTTTTGCGCTTACGATGTTGTTTGCACGCATGATTATCAAAGTGCTTGGGATGAAACTACATAGTCTACATCAACTATAAAGGGGATGGTTATGATAGATGCATTACTGAATGAAACATTCGACATTGATACTCAGGTAAAATTCAGCAAGTTCATTTAATTTTGTTTATTAAATTCTATTTTGAAATTTAAGAAAAACTAAATTATTAGAAACAATATGATGAAAATTTAGGGTTGGAGTGTTCATGATACGTGCACCATTGCTACAGACCCCTATTTCTTTTTGACATTGGGTCCACAATTATGCAACTAGTATTAAAGAAATAATTATTGCATGTGAATAGTTGAATGTTATTTGAATTATCATCTTATAACACACTTTGGATGTCTAATACTTTGTTGGCAGACCTTTGAGCCCCACACCTCGCTATTCATGTCCTCAAACAACTTTCACTCGGGTAGCCTTTATTCACACCTATATTTTGTTATCCCATCCTATCCCATCCCATTACCCTCTCTTATTTCACTGTATGTTCCATTATCCACTCTTGTTCTTGTCCCATTATCTTCCCCTAATTCACCCTATGTTCCTCTATTCCCTCCTAATCCCATCCCATTAACCTCTAATAGTTCAACTATTTACAATCTAAACTATTTACAACCTACTAATCTATTGCCAAACCTGCTTTTAAACATCTTATCAAACAAAATATGTCTTAATGGATACATCTTTCCTACAATAAACATTTTTCATATTAAGCTACTATTTTCTAGCAAGAAAATCTTATAGTGGTTGATCTGTTTGGTATTTGAGTCTTTTATTGCTTGATTTATCTTATTGTCCTATTCCAATGTTCCTCAAGGATATCTCAAAATGATTAGAGGAGCAAGAATGGGGCAATGTCATTGCTTTAATATGTCATGTATGTGGAATGTTTTTAAGAATTTTTAAGATAGGTATGTTTCCTTGTGTATATTGGGCTAGATTCGAGCATTAATAAATCACCCTATGTATATAAGGTCATTGAATTACCTTTATGCATTAGGGTTGGCATGTTGTGAAGCTATGTTCCCTTAAATATTCTAAAAAGGTTCTATATGTATAGTACATTTAAGAACAATCCTTTTTTTTTGTCTTTGTCCTAACAATGGATACTGAAGTCGCCAAGGTTTGTCTCAACTTGGTGTATATATATCCATTTGTCTCTTATCAAAAATTTAGGCAAATGAAAATAGACACCACCATAGAAACTTATGCCTTGGTGTGCATACATCCTCTTGTCACATAATAAACCACGTTATGATGATAAAAAATACACAAACTAAAAAGCACCTACTATATCAATCCATATCTTTCCATTTCCATCACTCATCGATTAACATTCACTATCTTATCACTGTCTTTCTTCTATACTAATCTTTCTTCCATTTCCAAATCATTCATATTCTACTCTTTCCAATTCATTCACCTATATCACATATTTTTAATCTTTTTTGAGAGTTGAACTTTCACAATTTCATTCTTCTGTCAAACTCTTGAGGGGGTATCGTGCATTCATTTTTTTATTTCACTAGGGAAAATTGGGACATGTCACTTTTTTTCAAACAATGCTATAAAAATGCATTGTCTCAAAGAGGGGCAAAATGTAGACACCTAATTCTGACTAAATGAATTAATTATCATTTTCATTTCATCCTGATAATTAAATAATTTCATATTATTTAATTAAATTCACATTATCTATTCCTCTATGTTAATTAAATAATTAAGGTTATTTAATTAATTTCCTAATTATTCTTCTATTCTAAAAGTTTAATTAAATAATTCATTATTATTTAATTAATTATCTATTTTTCACTTCCTAAATTAAATAATTGTTTTAATTATTTAATTAATCTAATTTAATTCCTCAACATTATCTTCTTCCGAAATAAATTAAATCATATATTTTATTTATTAAATTCAATCTTGCACATGTAAATAATAATTAAATTTATTTGATTATTAAATACTCATGCAAATTACTTATCTATTTCTCATCTCAAAATTAAAAAAATTATTATTTGATAAATTCCCACTTCTTGAATTAAATATTTTTTTTATTATTTAATTTATTTCTCAAACATTATTTAAAATAAATAAAATCATTTATTTTATTTATTGAATCCAATCTTGCACATTCAAATAATAATTGAATTTATTTAATTATTAAAATGCTCATGCAAATACCACCTCACTTATTAATTGAGACTTACTCTTAGCCACTAATCAATCTAATTAGTCAACTCCTCAATCAAATCCACTTCACTCCTACTCACTTTGATTCTTCTAATCATTCAATTTAGTTCACTAACTATCAATCTTAGTTAACACTTTAATAAATCCTCTTAACTAAATCATGTAATCAGTTATTTGAAATCATGCATCCAGTTAACTATTAATCAATTCCTCTCATCAATTCTCAAACATTGATCCTTTTCAATCTCTCATCTAATCATGATCGTTGTGTTGAACACCCAAAATACAAAGAAGGGGGGTGAATATTATTCATTGAAATTCATTAATCTTCTTCAACTTAAACATTCATTCATAGCATCACATCAAACTTGCAGAAATGGAATTGAATAATTAAAGCATGCATCACATCAATGAACACAAGAACACCATATTTACATGGAAAACCCTTGAAAGGGAAAAACTATGGTGAGGATTAGCTTATAATGTATTATAACTGGTTACAATGGATTACAAAATGGAGGACTCACTGTCCAAAAAGAATGGCTTACTACCCAATGGACTCACTCTCCAAAATAGAAAGAGAGAAGAAAGGGTGGCTCACTACCAAGGATGACCTACTAATGATGCATCTACAACATGGTGAAAATACAATTCCAATAGATATTTGAAAACCAACTTCACACACTTTATACTTCACCACAATCACACTTCACACCTCTCTACATCAAATTTTGCACACACACTCTACATCCATTCAAATCATACTTTGCACAATGAAATAATCTTGTATATATACTACAAACAAGCATAGCATCAATTAGTTCGGCCTAATTAGATGAAACATACAACACCATAAGTTTTTGGCTCAGAACTCCATCACACATGCTTTGAGGAATAAGCCAAAATGTGTTATTTATCAAAATAGGTTTACATGACCTATAATCACTCTAATAAATCTACTCCATATATAACTCTACATGACCCCAAAACCCTTAGGTCAGTACCACATAACAAAACTAGTGAAGCCACGACTGAATGAACCAATGGTTCATCCAAAACTCTACATGTGGACCATCAAGTCACTTGAAACTTGGAGTGCATACTTATCTAGCATCCTCAAACACTTCCTCAAAACCACACAACATGACAATCATCCGTAGTGGAATGCAGAGCATTCCAATCATGCACTATACAACTACAACTATGTCATTACTAAGTCGATACTCTTTCAATGATATCTTCAACTACGGAAGACATATAACTGTGAAACTTTGGATCTAGGCACCTTCAACACATTCCATCAACACCTCAAAACCACATGACAATATGATGCAACATGGAGTAATGCGGACCATAAAACTATTCCTCTATAGCATACTACTACAATCTAGGACTTAGCCAATTTCACACTTGGTCTTCTCCAGTCTTCTTTGAACTATGTACATATAGATGCACCATCACTTCTACAAATTTTTTCCATCAATGA
The DNA here is from genome assembly GCA_007258455.2 of Sequoia sempervirens. Taxonomy (NCBI): domain Eukaryota; kingdom Viridiplantae; phylum Streptophyta; class Pinopsida; order Cupressales; family Cupressaceae; genus Sequoia; species Sequoia sempervirens. The sequence goes on along the minus strand of VDFB02049253.1, from coordinate 3,876 downwards.
AAAACCATATACTTTCCATACACTATGATGCTCATTTTTCCAACAATCTCCCCCTTTTTCATTGATGGCAACACACTTCTCCAAACATACTCCCCTTTGACATTAAGGGAAAAGGGTACCAAACAAACACTTCTCGTCTTCACTCACCCTTACTGATATATTTATATGATAGTAACTCCCCCTATCTGCTTCACTCTCACTTTCTATATTATCCATCAAAAGTGATAAAAACTTGCACTGTAGCACTATCTACTAACTCCACATATGTACATTGAAATAAAAAACTATCTACACAAAAGAAAAATGTACATATTAACTAGATGAGGGTAGAATACCTGGATATGATGCCTTCAATTTTGCAAGGTGTGCGTCCCATTCTTTCTTTGCAACCTCCCAATGCTTCTTGGAAAAAGAAAGCATATGACACTGACTTTCGAACTAAATATGGACGCCTTCTCCTTCATCTGGAGAACTTGGCAGTTGATTCTTTTGCACAACTTTCTTAGCATCAACCAAAAATATAGTTAGAGATGTAAGCATTGCACTTAATACCATATTTGAGATCTGACTATACTACATTATTTTCTTCTCTTTTTTCTCCTATAGTAGAAAGAATTGACCATGTGGATTTTAAATGATTGCTCTTGTAGCTCCATCTATATCACTCACTAGAATATAAACAATTGAGGATTGAGAAATTTGAGACTCAATAAAGTCCATCTGATCTTTGATGATCCTTCCAAACACTTTTGAACTTCCTTTAAGTTTACTTGCAACTTGGCATGCATTGTACCACATTTATCATAAATCTATGCAAACCTTTTTATCATTGAATTTCTTTTCCATTTCATTCACAATATTTTCTTCCAAACCAACAAAATATTCTTTAAAGGAATCAAGTAATAACCTTAATTGTTGCACACTAGATAAAGAATTATTAATAAATATTTTGGAAAGACTTTCCTACAACACCTTCACAACTTCAGCCACCAATTTTGTACTCTTCTAGTGAGTTTGAAGAATTTCCTTCCTTGCGAAGGCATGAAGTACATCACCAAGATGCAATTTATGAAGAGGAGAAATCTTATCTAGATCTACCTAACCTTGTTTCATAGGGATTTGTTGCAGTTGTGCAGACACCACCGATTGGAATTGTAACTGCATATCTAATAGATATTTTAATGAATCTCTAGAGCGTTCAGAGTATTCACCACTAGTTTTATTTTCTTCTTCATTCTTATCATATTTCTCCTTATCACCATTGATAGAACATTCTTCAGTATTCTTCTCAACTTTCGAAGGAGTTAGAGTTTCTTCTTTTTGTGCCTCAAACTTCTTTGGTACATCTTGCATGCCTTCTTTACTCTTCCCAACATCTATCTCCACATCTGGAGTGAGAAAATTATGTTCATTTTGAGCTTCATTCTTCTTTGAGACAATTTGCGTATCTTCTTTCTTCTCTTGATCAATAATATTCTCCACAATTGGAGGGGTGTTATTATCTTCTTGCCCAAGCTCATGCTCATGTTGTTCATTGATAGGCTCATTGCTCTCTGGGAGGGTTACATCTTCTTGCATCTAATCTTCATCACCTAGAGGAACTCCCAAATTTTTTACAAGTTCTTCAACATTTTGTGATGTCTCTTTCATTTTCCTTTCTATATCCTCCCTATCTCTGATCATAAGAGTATTAAATCTTTGCTTATTCCCAAATTTCTTTCTATACAACTTAGATAACTTTCCCTATCCTTGTGAGACAATGAAGAACTAATCTTCTCCAAGTAAAAAGCCTTCATCTTAGCATCCTCTTGAATAGCCTCTTGTCTTCTAGCACTCAGCACACCTTACAAATCATCAGGAAATTGATCTTCAATCTAACCAAGGATAGTATTGAATGTAACCATGTATTTTACTATAGCCTCTACTATTGTCACCTTATCTTCATTATTTGCATCTAGATACATTGCAACAATTTCCTTCAACATTCCAAACTCTATGTAATCCCACTAAACAATGCATCTAGCCTCATAGGACTATGCTCTCTAACAAGAGGGATCTTCTCTTTCTTCTTTCCCTTACCTTTAGGTGATTTTTCTTTTTCTCTTGACTTAGAACTCTTTTCTGTTCTTTGAAAAAAAAAAATCTTTTCCTTTTCTACTTCCTCTTCACTTTTTGTATCCACCACATCATTTTTTATTCTTTTTGAATTGGTCTCTTCCTAAGAGACATGAGACTTCTTTTTTCAGACCAACTAGGGTGCTTCCTCTTCCTCATCATCTTCTTCTTATTCTTCAAATCTGATGTACTTTTCTCTTATTTCCTTTTCTTTCCTTCTTCTCTTTGCACGTGTTTGTTGCAGAGTGGAGTTGGATGTGTCTTTCTTCTTGGAACTCCCTATAGGATTTTCTCTAGACAACTTTAGAGCATCAAAAGAGGAGAAAAAGGTTCTAGCTAACCTTCTTTTTCTTTGTGGAGTAGTCTGCGGAGGGTAAAATATGTCTTTAGATCTCTCCATAAGGCATTCAGGGGCACCATAATATCTTTCTAGATTAGCTTTCATCTTCTCAACCCTCTTTCTAATTTCCTTCTTCTTTTCAATATGTACTTAACTTCTTTTCTCTACATATGTTCCAAACCTATCCATTGTTGGATCTCTAGGTTTACTCAACACTAACTGTGCAAAACTAGTAAGTTTAGCTTTTGCCACTTCATAAGCAAGCTCCAAAACCCAAACAATTTTGGATTCAACTACTTCCATGAAGCAATGATCTCTACTCATTATGAATGTTATGTCATTCTTATACTTCTCAACAACACTTTTCAAATTCCTATATCTCTCTTGCATCTTAGCTTGGAATGTCTTGAAGAATCCCCACAACATGGAATTTTGGGATTCTAGGTCTACAAATCTTCTCAAATGATCCCTTATTTGCAAAAATACTGGAATACTATCATCCCATATAACACTATTTTCTCTAAGCAACTCCCTAAGAAAGTAAAACAACAAAAAAATAACAAGAGTACCATACTGGAATGGGTACCTTGACTCTTTTGTCTTTTGTAGGTTATCCATCAAATACTGTCTCAGAAGCTCAAAAATCAATGTCTTTGTCTTCCTTCACCATTTCGTATGTTGTATGAATTATGGTGGTAGAAACAAAGTTTTCTCTATTTGTATAGAAGATCTTATATCCAATCATCATTGAAGCATACTTCACTGATGAATCTTCAATATCATTCACCATTAGGGCATGCTTATCAAACTCTTCACTGATAGGCTACATCACAACATCATTCTTTATGGCCTTCAATGTAGGAACTAGTTTAGTGGAGCACAAACTAGTGATTTCCCTAATTGAATTCTTGTTAATCATGTGTGACATGTCCAACCACATGAATTTATCATGAGTTCTACTTAGGAAAAACTTCACCCACTCATCCTCATAGCATAATTTTGAAAAGTTGTTTCACACGTCCAATTTCTTCTTTGTTAAACTCTCATACTTAGGTTTCAACTCAATGTAATCACTAGTTAGCACCTTCTCCCAAAATTCCACCATCTTCAAATGATCATACTCTTCCATTTTTCATATGAATATAAATCTGCACATGCTCTGTGACATGCATCAAACCACTTAGAACCCTAGAAAATGCACCTTCCTGATCTGTCTCCATAGATTTTTATAGGTGATTCTTGAATTTAGGTCTTGGTTGTTGAAGCACATCAATCACTTGTGGAGTAAACATCTTGAATTTCACAAAACTAGGATTTATAAGAAGTTTATAAATACCTTGAGAAATTTCTCTAGTAGGTTTTGCACAGTGCCAGAATCGCTTCAACACTCATTTTCTTTTCTCTCCACTTCAAATGCTTGA
>VDFB02049252.1:0-24188 GCA_007258455.2 Sequoia sempervirens | reverse complement strand
AACATAAATAAGTTGTGCCTCCATTTATATGATTTGCAGAATTAAATAAGTTTGCGCCTCCATTTATATGCTTTCTTTTATTGGAAAGACCACTAGTTGATCATCTTGGCATAGTTCCCCCATTTTATTTCTTGTTTTAGAGTAGATTTCTCAACTCTTTTCTCTTGCAATTTAGTATGCAGCTGTGCATTAAGGTAGAGTAGTTGGCCTACATTGAAGGTTGTTCTAAGCCAAGAAAGTTTTAAAACCTCCATTTGTGAATTTGGATTGTAGGGTGCAACCTGAAAAATGTCCAATCCACCTAATCAATAGGATTGGTAAAATATGAAAGGGTGCCACAACCAAAAGATGCCTTAGCACTTGCCTAAGTAGGTATGAAGTATTGCTAAGAGCTCATTGAAATTGTGATGTGATGTGAATTCCTCATGCGTATGAAGTATGTTTAGATAAATGTAGTCTTGGGGTGAGAGAACATTTTATCTTCAAGAGTACTCAACTATACTTACTTTTTAACCTCCTCTTTTATTTTACCTTTGTCATCATCCTAAAGCGAACTAATTATTTTTTATAAATTTATATGTAACTGCATTTCACACCTCATATCACTATATTATAGTGATATTATTTGTATTTAATTACATTTACATGCACTCACACTGTATACCCCCTAACAGTGCTGCAAATTTTTGTGCGCAAAGAAGATGTAGTAAGGCTTATGTGATATTGTGAGTGTGACAATCTGTAATGCGCCACCATTTTAGAATGGAAATTCCTTGTGTCGCTCCAAGGCTGTTTATGGTCATTTGCATTGTGTGTTTGTCCTTATGAATGCCTTATGTGTCTTCTCTAGTTATGTTTTGTTCTTTTCTTTTGTATTTGCACACCATAGGATGCACGAAGAAGTGGAACATATGTGTCTTTGATTATGTGGTTCTATTCACTCACACTCAAATGGAAAATAGTCTAGCATTGGATATAAGTCTAAAGTAGAGCTGGCAATGAAGGTATTAATTATTTTGGTCTTTTCCCTGTTCAGAATATTCTGCTATATTGTCCTTTTTTACATTCATAGCATCTTCTATCATCTTTTGGGTTTACGATCTCAGGAATTGTTCGTTTCCTATCTACTACTTGAGTCATGGTAAATGACTAAGAAGGTAAGATGAAGGGTCCATGGGTTTCAAGACCAAGCTTCATCTAAGCAGACCTCATATTAGTGTGCAAGCAAAGAGAGGGGATGACTAGGAGTGATGATAAAAGAGAGATTCTTGCTTCATCTTACCAGAGCCCAAGGGTGATCTGGCGAACAATAAGCTCATGATGGCTTAAACTTTACATGTCTATTGAGCAAAGGGAGTTTATGTAACTTTGAAATAAGTATCTTAGAAATACAACAAAGAGATCAAGCACAAAATGTCATTAAATAAACTATAAAACCAAAATGAGAATTACATTGTGTGATGTTTTGACCATGGGAAGCTGACGATGTGAGGAAGCCACTGGTGATTGGCACACATCATTTGGCTAAGTCATGGGTTCACACTCCATGATCAGACTACTAAACCCCCCTAGAACAAGGACGGAGTTCAACAGTAATGCTAGTTTTGAACTATAAATTTATGTCTTTAGCCAGATATCTGTAAATATGACACTAACCTATAGTCTTGGGTCAATTGGATGGATTAATTCTTTGATCCACAATAAATTCCACGGGAACAAACAGTGTCATTACCTCCTTGTATATGGAGGTGGAGCAATGCCAGTGGTAGCAATAGGTGCTGAATAGGAGAATGGATGTTTTCTGTGAGAGAGATTGCTTCTCGATTTTAACTGTGGTATTTTTTTTAACATCAACATTTCAGATCACATTTCGTGATTCTTCATCAGGATGAGGAGGAATACCAGAGTTAAATCCAGAAGCAATCACTCTCTTACTATCACAGACTCTGGAAATATTATGTGTCTTACAGATGTTCTCTGTTTGTGTACAACATTTTATGGGTGATCTGGTAGCACAATTGAAAGACAATGGAATGAAGTTTTCTTGTCCCATTAACTTTCTTGTATATGTAGGGATGCAACATTAATTCTACTAATGGATCCTGAAAAGAAAAACACATGCTCTTATTCACACATAATTTGTGAGCAATCAAGTAGCTCAATTTGATCTACAATGGAACTAAATTTTCTTTTTAAACTTCTCAGACTCTGACACATGAGACATATAATAGAATACATCATACAAATCCAAAAGCTTGCTACAACAGTAGATTACATTATTGATGCAAAACTTCTAGACGTGTTTATTGAGGGATTTAAGGAGGTCATCTTGAATGACTCAGATTTCACAAGGCGTAGGATTTCCAGGAAGAAGTGAATTTGCTTGAGAGATTAAAGACAAAAATATGAGTTTTCATGGATTCACATTTGGAGCATCCATGAATATTCACTTGAAATATTAGGGGCCAAGAGATGACTGGGAGTTAGCATTAAGGTCTATTTCGACAATCTTGTCTCAGCAAGGTGGCTAATTTGACCTTCTGCTCTAATATGCTGGAAAATTATTGGCAAGAAATGGTCTCTTCTGTTGAGGGAGATAAAAATGCAAATGGCACACATGGAGAGAGATTAGATCTTGCTGAATTGTTGAGTAATGGAAGACCAATCAATGTTCTAGTAACATGGCCCTGCAGATAGTGTGATAACATAAAGAAATAAAGTTTTAAGCATGCAAATTGTTTTGTACATTAAGTGGGTTTTCAACAAATGATCTGATTTGCATTACTAACCTTCCCTTTTGCATGATTCTTGAACCTTCAAAATTGAATATTTATTGGGGGAATATTTTGCTTAAAAGATCCACATTGTGCTATTTTGACTAATTCTAATGTTTTACAAGAAGAAATGACCAATTAGTGTCATGATGTCTTCAGAAATGAATTGAAGTTCATCCTCAGAACTGTGGGCTGTCTAAATTCTCAACATTGAACTCAATATCAGGCCAAATTTTCTATGCAAGTGGGTTTTCCATGTTCTCTGTGACATTGACTTCAACACATAAACAATGGATCCAAGAAAAGGTTTTACAGGCAGCAAGCACTCAGTTTTAAATCCTAATGCACCAGAATTTATTCCACATGCATTTAGATCTGCATATGCAAGTGCAAACAGCTCAGTTGTACAGAAGCCTGTATCAGTCAAAAATTCTAGTGTAGATTCTACAGCTACAAACGACTATTCAAATTCAAGCTCTCTCAATGATCAGAATGGACAATACTGGCAATCTCTGCTTCCAGATGATATTATTCCAGAATTCGATAATTTGGAAGATGATCTAATGGGTATGCAGTCACATGAAGATGAGAATAAAGTAGATCCTATCGAGCTTCTTGCAAAAAGGTTTCCTAATTTTTCAGAAGAGTCTCTCACACATATTTACACTGCATGTGGAGGTGATTTGATCTTTACAATGGAGTCACTTAGTGAACTTGAGGTATGGATATTTGACTGCTACAAATTTTCTTGTATGCTTGAATTGCTGAGTCCAAGTTGTGATATGTCTCTTCATACTTTATGTTTTGCACTTACAAGAACATTTTTCTGAAATAATAATGGACTTTTGCATGATCAATTCAATGAGATCATTTTTAGTTTAGGATGTAGAGGCTTATACCAGTTGCTTCTTTTGTTGCAGTATAAAAATCAAAATGATTCAGATCCTGATTGGGAAACTAATATGCAATCCGCATCTGGTCTTACAATGGATTCTGGTTTGGGGTCTAATAGAAGCGTCCAAGGTTCACTTAATTTTGCACTAGATGGAATGGTGGCCAATGGAAATCAGCTACATACATCCTCTATTCCTCAATGGATGCATCAACAGCCTTCACAAGTTGCAATTAATGCTGGAGAAAGTCTGGGTGAGTCCTTAAATAATTACCCGGTCCATAAACTTTGCAATTTTTATCTCCTTTCACTCCATCTGCTCAGTACATTTGAAATTGCAAATTTGTATTTTTTCTTGACACTGTTAAATTTTTTTGTATGGCTTATGTAGGGACAGCAAGTTTATCTTCTAATTTAGGAGAACCATATCTTGATATTTCTGCGCGGAATGCATATTTTGAACAGGTATTGATCTAGAGTATGTTGAAAGAGGATTTATTAGATATGGAAATTGATTAATTTGAAAATTTGAATAGTCTACAGAGTTTGTTACCTACTGAATTTCAAATGATGTTCCTCCCTGTGCTACCATGGTTTTTATTTATATTTTTTATTAGTTCATATAATCTACTCGGACTATTAACTCTGTAAATATTGTCATGCATTTCCAAGAACATATTTTAGGCATTTTCTTGGTTTTCTGACTATATAAAGCAATTTCTTGTTGGACCTTGGAGGCACATCATGTAGCTTTGTTTCCATATTCTAAGGTCTAGAATCCAAAAGCAATTATATTTATCCTATCTTCTATACCCTTAGTTGATGTGCAGGTTTAAGTAAAAGTAAATCCATAAAAGAATGATGAGATACATTATTTCTTATGTTGCAGACATTTTCTTGTTGTAAGTTACAGTCTTGCATTCTGCTTCATTAATTTGTGAAGGACTGGTCATCATGAAACAGGCTAGAAAAACTAACCTTCCAGCAAGAGAACTGGCTGTGAAGGGGCAATGGCATGATGCCGAAGTGAGATTTGATCCTCGTAGAGAAGAACCGGTACATACACAAAGGTTGGAGATGGATAATTTATTTTCAATTGCTAGTTAACAAGTGAGCTTTTCAAGGATACAACATTTGCTTCTTGCAGCATTCATTAGGAGATGTGTTCTGGAATGACTCTTGAAGTTGTGATTTCTGTGTGCAGGAATCTGGCCATATCTCAGCTGCAAATTGCCAACTCACAACATGCAAATGAAATTAAGTTGCAGGGTTGTGATGTGAAAGAAGCCATCCAGATATTAAGGCCTGTAATTGCAGAGCGACGATGTACTTCCCGGAACACAGGTCAGCAACAACTGCTTTCCATTGATATAGGATCATTTCAACCTATCCATGGATCTTCTGCAGCAGCTGGATTGCTGCTTGCTGTAGAACAGTATCTGGTGGAGGAGGAAAAACTTCAATGTTCTCAAGAAAAATCTGGTGAGCTGAAGGTTTTGATAAGCTGAGTCAAATTTGAGGCTGGAATTGGGTGCTGTCTCACTGATTACAAATACTATTTGGGCAGGTCACTGTAATATGATTCCTGAACATTTTTTCACCTGTTATTCGTATGATGAGCTGTATCTTTAGTGTAACATTTGCTGCTTATACTGAAATGTTTAGAGGGTCCATTTTGGTTGTTGATTTGAATCCGATAATAGATAATGAGCTATAAGAATATGCCTGTATGAAATGTGTTAAATTTTTCCAAGTCCAGTGGACCAAGGGATTTTCAAAGTTTTGTTGCCCAGTACTTTGATAAGGACAGAAGTCCATTTGGGAGGCACCAAATTGCATTACTGAGATCCGTTCATTTTACACATCTTTATATCCTGATTCAATTCAAGTCGGTGTTATGTCAAATTTCTGATTTCAGAAGAAATAATCACGAGGTATGGTTTGTGATTTTTGTAGATTAGGTATACTTTGTAAGCATCCATAATTTGAAACCATTGTCACACGTTCGCATGTATTCATGACTTGATTTCTTGGGCCTCTGAGATTTTGGGAAACAAATAACTTTAAAACCCTAGTTACAAATAATGGATATGGCTAGGGATTTGAGTCTTATTGGACTTTGAGAATGTATGATTTTTGTAACTTGAAGTTGGATGTTTTGTATTATTTTCAATTTGAGAGAAGCTTGTTTGAGGGGTATCAACTTGCTATAATCTTTTGGGTTTGACAGTATAGGTTAGTTAGGTTCTGATGCCTGTGGTCTTCTATTGAAAGCATCAAGGAAAATGATTAAAGCCAATGCTTATGATTATCAGACATCTAGAATCTTGCATCAGAAACTCCTGAAATTGAAATTTTAAGAACCAAAGAAAGCTTATTTTGATGAGTGCATCAAGTTCTAGGTTTGATTTAACACCTTAATTCAGGGTCTTTCTTTTAAATAACGTTTGTTAACTGGGTAAATAGAGTATGTGTTTTGCTTGATGGCTATTTGCTATATTGCTTGGTTGAATGAGGCTATCTGGAATCTTGCATCACAGAACCATTGAAATTGGAGTTTCAAAAATTGAAGACAGGTCAAGTTAATCTATCTTGATGAGTGCGTCAAGTTTTAGGTTTGATGGTTATGAAAGATCAGGGCTGTTGGTTGGGGTCGTTTGTTCAATTGCCCATGTTTCCTTTCACCAAGTAAAGGCTTCACATCCAGTAACACCTTAGTTCACGGCCTTTCTTTGTGTAATATTTTTAACTGGGTAAGTACAGTAGTCACTTTGCATGATTGCTCTACTGCTTGGTTGAATGAGATAAAATTTCCATGGAATTGGAAAGAAACAATGGGCAAATGTTGCAAAGAATTCGGAAAAAATGCCAACAAATCATTCTTCAATCCTAAATATCTTTCTTTTCCACCCTTTGAATAATATAGGCTGCATTCTTTATAGAAAAAGGTAAAAAAATAAAGTGTATATATATGTATGCTTAGGGCAGAGATGAGAAAAAGAAATTGTATCTTATATTTTCATTCCATTTTCTCTAGGCAGCACACACAAAAAGAATGGTGGCAGAGTTTTGTGGATGACAAACTACCCATGCGGCTGGTAAAATCCAGTGTAGCAAATACTCTCGTTTTAGGTGCTTTTCCTTTCTGCATGCCTCCTTTATGCAGTTGAAGCAGCAGATTGTTGTTTCTCTATGTGCCAGCATGTGTTGGGGCTCCCACACCTAGGAAAACATATTGGTTGAGGTTCCCACGCAGAATGTTCATTGTCTTAAACAATGTCAACAAACATTTTGAAAATATATGCTGGTTGACAAAGTGGCTGCCAGAAGGCTATGTTTAAACTTACATGCTCCTCTTGAATGCTGCAATCACATGTTTGTTCCTTGAACAACCCTTCATGTTCAATCTTCACCAAGAGGATTCATCTTTAGCAGTGTAGAAACAGGATACAAACATGCATGAATGCAGTGCAGGATTATAACTTGTCTGATACCATAATGGAATTGGTAAAGAAGCAATGAGCAATTGTATTATTCAATAGAGGATGGTATATAAACAACGAATAATGTCAGTTGGAAAAGAACTGATCAATAACCACCCAGAACTGTCTATATTTTTAACAATAATAATAAGACTTATTGTTAATAATTATATGATGGGAGGACCCTGATTTGAGTCCTAGCTGGTGCATGGTAAGTTTTAACACGGTATTAGACCTAGTTTAGGAGCTGTAAGCATCTAGAGTGTGGCTCAAGAGAGGTTGGAGAAATGAGCCATAACCGACCTGTATAAGGACTGGTCACAAGGTGGGCCAGTAGCTTAATGGTAGAGCACCCTAGCAGCAAATGGGAGGTCCTAGGTTCAAGTCCTAGATGGTCCAAGGAAAGTTTAACAGAATGAAGCCACAATGTAATACCTCAAAGCATGCATGATAGATCCTGCACCCAATGTAATTCCTCAAAGGATGTGTGATAGATCCTGTTAGCTTGGAATAAAGCTTGTGGTAATTTAATCAAGTTCTCTTTCATAATTTAATTTGATGTTTTGTACAGATATTTCTGAAAAGATTCTTTAATGTATTTTTGTTATAGGGTTACATAGCAGAAACACAGTCAAATATACATTCCTTCAGAAATTTAGCTCAAGGCCTTTTCACGTTCCAGAAGATTGACAGACCCTGGAAGCGTTGGTCTTGTGTAGGCATTCAAAAAGTTTTAACCATCTGTACTTGCTATTTTGTTCAGGTGGAATCGCTAGCTTCCTGATGGGTTTTTGGTTTATATGGCATCCTATCAAAGCTACTTCGGAAATTTATAACATGGGCTGGAAATATGGAATTTATTCTTTTTTCTCAAGACTTGAAATATAACAAGACAAAATTGACATCCTTGAATCCTTGCATGCAATTAAATTTGACTGTTCTAATTATATGGTTGATGATTTTCTATCTAAACATAATAGTGTAGAAAAAATAAATGCTTCCCCACAATAATCTAGGTTGAATCAGAGGATCGAACACAAAGTTACAATCAGACTTAAATTAATGAGTTGAGATTCATAATTTAAAAAGAGGATAGTGTGTGCTTAGTTCTTGTTGTTTTTTATGTCAATGTGTGATGGTGAGTCTCAGTTTGTGAGGGGATTCTTGACACACAATTTAGTCTGCCTGCCACAGATTTGTCTTCCCTTGATGTGGTCTTCTGCACTGCACTCCTTCAGTACTTGTTGCGTGACTAAGGGTTTTATCTGAAAAGCACAATAGGGTTTACTGTGGCTAGAGGGAAGACGATGTACTTCCTTGATAAGTCAAACACCATGGGTAGTTGAACAATATCTAATGACACACCAAACAGTTGATACAACACATAATTATGTAATATTGACGTACTGTTGATGTAAAGCTATGAATGGTTTTTATGTAGATGCATTATGATTCTTGATTTCACAACTATCTAATGAGCACAAATAACCTAGGATTGAATACATGATCCCGGTTGCTGAAATTGAGAGGTGTTTAGTGTTAGGCTGACAAGGTGACGGTTAAATTTTGGAAAAACTGGATCTAAAGTAGGAGAATTTGATGGATTAGCTGCATGGTGCTGCCCAGTCCAAGGCTAGATTCACACTATATAGCCTAGTACAGGCTAACAAGGGACCTCGAAGATTAGATTGATATTGATAAAGGGGATGGTTAAGGCAATTTTGGCTGATAGGTTCAAGTTCGGATTTTTGGTTTGTGCCAATTAAGTCAAGTAAAGCACTAGGAACAATGTATGGTAGTTCTCAAAGTGGTGTAAAAGGATATAGAGGTGTAGTAAAATAATAAATGAAATAACTAGCAGTCCTAGGATATAGTATTGGATGATGCCTCACTATTTACACGTTTACCATTTGTTGTACCTACAAAAACATTGTTAAGTGAAATACTGAATATATAATCATTAAAGATTGAATTGCTATGACAATGAAATCATAGAATCTGTGAAGGCAATGTGTAGTGTATGCCAAGGTAAATAAAACAATGTGGAGTTGAAAGTTGGCCCCCATAAAGATTCACTCGGCGCGAGTGTGAGAACTGAACATCATGGATGAGGCACTTATGGAGATTTGATAGAGTTGGCCCCTAAAACACATGCAAGCAAGAAACCTTGTAAAAGTTGGGCGTGATGAAATCATGATGTATAAGGCAATTAGGGACTTAGGACCACGATGGCCCCCATGACATACACAATCATAAAGTCATGTAAAATTGAGGCAAAATAGAATCATGATTCATAGGGCAGTTATAAATTTGTGACCGAGATGGACCCCATGTGTATATGCTCTCCTTCAAATTGAGTGTATAACATTGTTGGTACTCAATTTGTAGAGAGGAGAAAGTATGAAATGGCCAAATTTGGCAATATAATGGCCTTAGATGGGAATTGTATGATGAATATATTATAGAGAATATACGCATGGGCATTACTTACCCCTAATGTTACGCCCCTTCGAGGAAAAACATTGGTGTCAATAAATGGCTGTGCCAAATGTAATTTTGTAAGGTCGAGAAGTATTGTGGAGGATGTGATCATGTAAGTACGATACCAATCATGCCATGTAAGGTATGTTCATGTAAAAATGACATAAGAAATTTGTTTAAGATGTCATGGAAGTGCAATAGGATAAATGTCATGCGAAATAGTATAATGTAAGAGCAATGTCAATGCAATATAATGTAAAATAAAACATTGCAAAAGTAATGGCATGATGTGAGATGTAAAAAGTAGTTCTTCTCAAGGGGAGATAAAGTAAAGGGGAGATAAAGTACTTGACTGGTTGCTAATATTCACATAAATGACCCCAAATGGGGAAAGCCAAATATTATGGTGTGTAGGTGGCAAGTGTCATAAGTGCAAGAAAAGTTTGGATGCAAGGGTCATGGAGATGTAAGATGAAATAGTTGTATATGGAAAACAACCACGTAAGAGAGATCATACATGTAATGAAGAATGGAATTGTAAATATGAAAGGAGAAACATGATAAGTAAGGCATAATAAAAAAATACCTAACAATTTATGTGAAAGTAGCGACGATTGATGGAAGGGGCACAACAAATATGGTGTAATAACAATTGGTTAACATTAATGAAGTGTATTGAGGACACTTGCATTGCCTTGCATTATCTCAAATCGACAATGGAAAAATACAATTGTAAATGAAAACAAAGAAAAGGTATTAAAAAAGGGTAAAGGGCTTGTGAAATAAAATTAAATGTTCACAACCAATTGCGTCAACATGCATACCGAAAGATAGCTTTGTGTCATCCACACAATTTCAATAAACATAATGAGCAATCAAAGTTAAAAGCAAAAAAGAAAAAATGTATGAGAAATTTTATCATTTTATGAGCAATTTTAAGAATGGAAGATCAATAGAGAATGTAGAAATATAGAGCACACACACAAAGAAAATGGATCAATTACATACTAGACAAATGTATGAACTTGTATGAACATTGTATTTTGTTTAACATTATACATCAACCTTTATAGAAGTTCTTCACCTTTTAATATCTTCAATCACTTTTCTTGTGAAAACCTAACCACATTTAACAATAATAATCTTATTAAGACTATGCTATAATAGCATAAGAAACTAACCAACACATTATACATAATAATATCAAATACAAAGTATGCTTTTTGGATTTCACTGACCACAAAAGTTGACACCCACTAATTCATCCTCGTCCCAATACCAAGGTGATAATCCCTCTTGATTAACCATATGGGAATGCACTTGGGAAGGCCTCATATCTTCATTTAAAGTTGATCCTTTGATAAATATATTTTAGGTGAAATGTTTTTGATTTAGGCTTCAAACTCCACATTTCTTTTTCTTTGCTTTCTTTCTTTATCACATAGTTGGCTTCACTTTTTGTTGGATTAGTATCTACTTTTTGAAAAGACAGTTTCTTTATTGTCAAATTATTTGATCTAAGAAGAGTTATAGGAATATTCAAATACAATTCAGTTTCTTCCCATATTCTTTTGGAACACATTGATTAATATCTTTCTCTTGGGCTTATTGTTTCTCATGATTTTTGAAATGGGTTGATATTGATGCCTTGACATTGCAATGACTTTCCCTTTGTGAATAAATTTTACACCTTCATGTAATGCTTGAGGGAATAAGGATACTCTTCTACCCAAGGTTTACCAAGGACCATACAAACCTATTGAATGTTGAAGAATGTGAAACAATGTTGGTTCCTCCCTTTGGTCAATTTGTATCTTGCATTTGACCATAGAACATTATAGTACAACTCCTAGATGTGAATACAATTCTCTTTGTAAGTGATGATTGAATAAAAAATTTAGCAAACACATGTTTAAATTGAAACCTTGGATCAACCATGATTCCATCAATGAGCTTATATTAGATGGTTCCTTCAATTCAATGTGGTCCATACTACCCATTATTTTGGGATATATTTGCATTAAAACATAATGATTATATAAGATTATGTATTAGATTGATCATAAATGAAACTAAAATAATCTTTATAGAAATCTAATGGTTATCCGTTTGCTTAGCCTTCTTCAATAGTTTCTACATTATTAGCTTTATTATGTTGTGGAAAGGGATTGGTATAAGCTTGGAGATTTTGATTGGAAGGAGCAACAAAATTGTTGCCCATTTATTTATACCTTCCACATGTATCATGTTGTTATCAATCATATCTTGGATCCAATTTTTTAAAAACAGGTAACATTAAGTTGTACAACCATTAACTTTAATATTCACAATAAAAATGTGAACCAAAGCCTTTGGGAAGATAATAGATATATCTAATGTTGGATGGGTGACAAGTTATCATGTTAACCCCTAAGAGCTTTTGCAATACAACATCAAGGGGTTCCCTTGCATTGTAAAGTTCCTTTACATTTGTGGGTTGATGGTGATGATATTTGAAGCCTCTTGAGTTTTATTGATATAATTAATATTAAGTTTTGACTCTCATTTTTGAAATGCTCCTTCACTACCCTACTTTAAGGTATTTTTTTGATTGAAACTTGGAATGATAAGAAGGTGATGTAGATGTAAAATATTTCAAACGGTTAGCATCTAATAACTTAAGTTCATAGTCATACTCTCTTGTAGAATTTTAAAAATGATGCATAATTATTGGAAGATCACTTTATGTTTTATAGAAGAAAGCAAACTATCAACAAAATAAACCTTGTAATCCATTATTTGGTGGTTCGTAGTTCATTTTGGTAAACAATCTTTATAATCTTAGACCATGGGATTTCTAAGAGGGTCATCACTTTCTCATTTATGTTGTATAGTTTACCTATAGAAGCATTTTATAGCTTGACAAAAGAATAGATTGAATTTTGGGGAAAGAAAAATAATTTAAATTGCTCTTTTAATGCATAGTGGTAAAGTTTACCTAGAAAAGGATAAAATCATTTAAATCGCTCTTTTAATGCATAGGGGTAAAGTTTACCTAGAAAATGATCATTGCACAAGATAACCTTGTGGCAATAAAATCATGCTTGTAGAAGTTGATAATCCAACCTCACATATCCCAATGAACACCTACAAGCAAATAACCTGTCACCAAAGGATATCAAGAGACACAAGAATGGTGCTTTGCAAACATGAAGCAAAAATGCATTACTCGAGAAGTTAATAATTACAAAGAGATCAATCCTTAAAAAAGGAGATCAAAACCCTAAAGGTGAGAACCCTGGGATGATGATTAAATTAGCATGTGACAAGTGCCAAGATCATAATGATCAATACAACATGCCTAATTTAATAATGTAAAAAGAAAATTCCTAAGTTTAGCTTAAGTGAAATAAAGTAAAGGTGACTTAATTAATTAATCAATATGATTAAATTAATCAAGTAAACAACCTATTACTCTAACACCCCCCTTAAGATGAACTTAGGGAGAAGCTAAAAACTAAGGAAAGATGCATGAAAGCAAAGATGAGTTTTGACAACAAGGCCAAATGAGGTACCAATGTACAAATGTAAAAGATCTCTCACAAAAGGAGAAAAGAAGAAAACCTCGTGAGAAAAAAATCTCTCCAAAAGAGAGAAATACAAGTGAAGGTCTAAGAAGCCTCCAAACAAGAGTGAAGGACGAAGAAGCCTCTAATCAAGAAGAAATTGTCCCAAAAAATATGAACAAAGGATGAACATGGAAAACACCACAAAAGCATGAAGAAGTTGTAAACACTGTCATAAAATGATTGCTGAAATGCTGAAAACAGGAATGCAAGAGTGTCCATATGGTAAGTGTTCCATCTCACCGAAATGCATGGGTAACCAACTGCTGCATCCGCCTAGTACATAGGAACACATACTGTATACATAGCTCACTCCAACGTAAAACCAAATAAGCATTAACACCAATAGTAGAAACCCCCCATAATGCTGACAAGGAGAGGTATAACAGGTGCATTGAAACCGAATACCTAAAGTAGTACATGAAGAGGAACCAAGAGCATTGAAGGTGCAAACATGAAAGTACAAATAAATATAAAGATGTGAAAACAAAAGTCACACACATGAGAAAGTAATATGAAGGCAAAACAAAGGAAAACATCAACCCCCATGGAACTTTATATCATAGTGCAGTACAACAAGGTACAAAGTGATGTGCAAGAATCCCAATACTACACATACAAAGATGAGTTATTTTAGTGCATTTACAGATGATAAAAACATGCAATGTGAGCCCATAAGGTCCAAAAAAGGACTACAACTGAGAAGAAGGATTTATGGAAAAAACCAAAAAATAAATTGGAAACCACCGCAACACCAGCTTCAGAGAATTTCAATGATATCTTGTTTGCCCATTTTCAACATTGTATGCAAAAGTTATGCCGAAAACATTGAAAACAACCCTAGAAAAGAAGATCTGACTTTAACGAAATAACGGACCTAAGAAAAAATCTCCAAAAAATACTTGCACCAGGAAAGTACTCTAAGTCCTCTTTTTGATGATATCTTGTTTGTTCGATTTTGACATCGTGGGCAAAAGTTATGGCCTAAAGAAAACAATTCACAAAGGGAAAAAACATCCTTGCATTAAATTTGTGACCAAACACCATTGGAACAAAACACTGAGCCTAAATTTGATGGCCAAATGGCCATCTGATGCATTTGTAAATTGGACTTATTTTTTTAAAAATGGTTTTAAATCAATAAAAATACAATATATATTTTTAATATAATTTTATATATATATATATGGGTGAGGCATGTGGGCCCACCCCACCACTCCCCAGTGGGGCATGGTACATCTACATAGGGCGTGTAGATGAGGACACAGCAGAGGTAACCACAGGGTACCTACCCTTTGATTTTGTTTTTTTTTAAACAATTTTTTTTTTTAAATAATGCTTTAAAACTTTTTGTTTTTGTTTTAAAACAAAAAATTGCAAATTTATTTTTCAAAAAAAATAAATATTTTTTTCATGAAATTTTACCTCGAGATGCGTGTAGGAGGCCGTATTACCCCTGCCAGGTATTTTTTTTTTGCCCCAGGGTGACCTGCTCCAAAATTGATAAATTATTATGGGAATAGGGGTTTTTGGGCCTTTTGAGAGCAATGGTGAGGTCTATTTGGGCTCAAAACGCTTTGAAAAATCAGGCACCCCATGGATTTGGCAAAAAATCCCTTTCTTCAAACCCTCACAAATATGACAAACGAAAGCCAAATTTGACAAAACAAAGGTCAATCTTGACTATTTCGATAGTTTTGGATTCAATGGAGAGGTTTGATTTGACCTTGGATGCAATGGAAAACTGCCTCAAAGCTAGATCTCACAAAAAAGGAACAAGAAGCTTACAGATCCAGAGTTCTGATACCATGTAGAAGTTGATAATCCAACCTCATAGATCTCAATGAACACCTGCAAGCAAATAACCTGTCACCAAAGGAGATCAAGAGACACAAGAATGGTGCTCTGCAAACATGAAGCAAAAATGCATTACCTGAAAAGTTAATAATTACAAAGAGATCAATCTTTAAGAAAGGAGATCAAAACCCTAAAGGTGAGAACCCTAGGATGAGGATTAAATTAGCATGTGACAAGCGTCAAGATCATAATGAATGAGACGACATGACTAATTTAATAATGCAAAAAAAAGATTCCTAAGTGTAGCTCAAGTAAAATAAAGTAAAGGTGACTTAATTAATTAATCAATATGATTAAATTAATCAAGTAAACAACCTATTACTCTAACAATGCTAATACAGGTCATGGGCTAACCTTTACCATTGTACAAAAAACACAATGGCACAAAACCCATGGGAAAAGCATACGCTAGTAGATCATACGGCATAAGATTATGTGTTAACTTGTAATAAATCCTTAAGTTAGATGGTGTATTATTTATCCTATTCTCAACTTCACTTAGTTTTCTCATGATGATTTTTAACTTGTGTTGGGAAAAAGTGGGGATGTAATAGGATAACTAATACACCATCTATCTTTAAGAAGGATTAGTGTATTATTTATCCTATTCTTGATTTCAGTTAGTTTTCTCATGATGATTTGCAACCTGTATTGGAAAAAAGGGATGTAATAGGGATTCAACTAGTGATGGGTTGAGCATTGGTGGATTGGGATGGAATAGTGGAGTAATGTAGGATTAAATTTAAGGGTTGGCATGTGAAGGGTTAGTAGGTGGATGTGGAGTGGATGTAATGCTATATGAGACAATGAGAGGAGTGCATAAGGAATACGGTTTATTAGTAGGAGAAAACACTATACTTGAATAAGGTTTATTAGGTAAAACAAATATTTATATGTGGTGCATCTAGGTGGTGTGTTTAACCACATTAAATATTTATTTTGGTCCACTTGTAAAGCTGTACATAATATTGGGTTATTTATGTTATGTATGGGAGACATAGAATAATTAATTATTATTTAGGAAAAATATTTAATAATGTGAAAAAATAGTATCAAAAAGTAAATGAGGGGTCAATGGTTTTGAGGCACATGGTTTTATCTTACCACTTGGTTGTATTTGTGTGAGATTGAATCTATAAAAATAGGCACATGTTTAGTGGTTAAGGTTGGCTAGGTCAGTGGGATATCATTGTATTGGGTTTATCTTATGAGTGAATATGTGAAGCATGGAATGTGATGTGTGGATACATGCTTGGACACATGGAAAGTAAATTGGAGGATCTTGATGTTTAATAAGTATTCATGGAAACTCTGTAAGTGCATCGTAATGTTTTATTGGTGAATAATACATCAAGTGTGGACAATTTTGGAGACTACATTTTTCCCTCTTGAGGGTTTTACTAGGGTATATATTGTGTCTTTTATATTTGATCTTTGAATTATGGTTATTATGTAAGCTTTCATGCATGCTTTTCTCTCATGGGGTTATGTAGGAAATGGATTAAACATTTTGGGTACCATGCATTACCTTTCTAACACCTTTGTCTTCATTTTAATTAGAAATATTTTGAACTCATTAAAATTTATCAAGTCTCCATCATGGAGAAACTTCTCACATGCCAATGCTCTAACATCTTGTACAATCTAATTTTCTTCTTCAAGGATCAATGAGGTTCTTTATTGTGGGATAGTAGTCACAATATATCTCCTAGGTGAAGAAACAACTTTTATAATCTCTTATTCTTAAGGGGAATTATCCCTACTTTCTTCTATAATATAATAGTCTACAATGGGTTGAATGACCATTAACTTTGGTTCTTTCTTGGGTGCTCAAATATTACTCATTAATGCAATAGATAACCCTATAATCGAAACAAATAGCTACTCAACCTTCTAAAAGTATAATTCTTGTTCTTAATTGAAGAATTCCATAGGAATGGGCTTTGGGATGAATTTAGGAGGAATCAAACCTAAAATGTCATAATTTTCAAGAAATACCTTCATCTTGTCAATTGAATCCCTAATATCCAAGAATTGATCTTCTCCTTTTGGCTATAAATATGCCTCCAATTTTTCTTCTTTTAATCTCCTCTTGGTCAAGAAAATTATGATTATGTCCTAATTCTCACCATATTAATGTTTATACCCTAATCTACCCACATTCTTTCTAATTATATCAATAAATTGTTCAAGGTCATACTTTCTACAATGGGATGGGATCACCCTACATTCCAACTACTTTGAATCCAAGAGATTTAAACCTATTTTGAATAGCATGTTCAAATAAGAGAAATAAAATTTAGAGTGAAGAAAGATCCCATTATGTGTTATAACAAATGAATTTTATCAAAATTGTTGAGATACCACATGGTACATTACAACACTTGAGGAATCTAGGGATGGGTTACATGGTAAAGACATTCTTGATGCCACTTTGTATGTTGCATGTAAAATTGGGATAAATATTCAATTTGGGTTACAAATCAATAAAATATTTTATTATGAAAAACTTGGTATCAAAAATTAAATGAGGGGGATATGGTTTTGTAAGTTCATTTACTAGAGACACATGGTTTATGTAATATCACATGGTGGTTTTGTGTAAGTTATTTTCTATAAAAAAATGTATGTGTAGTTATTGAGGTTGATTATCATAACCTTTGAAATTTTGGTTAAGTTATGATATTTCTATTAGAATTCAACTTTTTAATTTTTTGAGTCAAACTCATTGACCCATGCTTCATGAGTAATGGTTCAGAAGAGACTGTATCTCATGAGAGTGAATGGCCCAATTAGCACTCATTGCATCTAGGTGATGCTCATATAGGTGAAGAATTGGGCCTTTCTGGGAGGTCACCCATCCCAATACTACTCCAACTCAAGCATGCTTAACCATGGAAAATAACTCCTACTTATCAATTATTGGCTAAAGTTGATTATCTCTTTTAAGTTTCATATGAGAGGAGAGGGAGAATAAATCAGGATGTTTAGTTAAATTATTCTCATTTGCTTGTTTCCATGGAGTGCGATTAGATATATTGATGTTTTAGAAGCTTCATATGGGGAGTCAATAAGTGTATTGCAATATTTATTCATGAGATGATACATTGAGTGTGTAAGTGATTTTGGAGGCTATATTTTATTTTATGGGTTTTTAGGATACATCTTGTTTCACTTTAATAGTATGTCTATTATTTTTTTCTTTATGGACTCTAAATATTTCTTTGCATATTTTTCTCTCTTTGGGTTAAATGGAAATATTTTATATTGTTGCAAAAAAATATTAACAAATACACAATTAAACTAGATTAATTAGAGTATGCATAGGTGGAAATTACATAAGAGGATTATGGTAATTATATCTAGTATTAGTGATGGAAGAATGATGCAGATAATATGCTTATTTATTTATCATTGTCCCAAAAATTATGCATTTGGTTTGATGATAGTTTTGGAACTTGTGTGTCTCAAAAAATATGTGGTTCATATCTAAGCATCATGAGGTTTATCTCAATAAATGCAAGTTTAATATAATGAACAAAGGTAACTTGTGATGCATGGGATCAATATATCAAAATGTGCACCTATAGACCTATTTACCTTTGTCTTCTAAATAGATAAATCTATCAAGGTGGTGTCTAGGGACATCATTAGGGAGATTGCACTTATTGGGTGAACATGTTCTCCTAATCCAAGATCCTTGGAAAACAAAATTAATAACAATGAGTGATATCAAAACAAGATTCATCAACATATAGATGATGTATATGCAAATGATTTGGATTTTATTCTTTGTTTCTTTCAAAATTAAAATGTGTGTTAGGACTAGTAAAAATGTCTAGTGTTTATTGCATATTTTATTAAGTCTTATGCTTAAAAACTTAAACCCAAGGGTTCTTATTTCTTCTCACCACT
The DNA here is from genome assembly GCA_007258455.2 of Sequoia sempervirens. NCBI lineage: Eukaryota > Viridiplantae > Streptophyta > Pinopsida > Cupressales > Cupressaceae > Sequoia > Sequoia sempervirens. The sequence continues at coordinate 5,182 of VDFB02049252.1, read as the reverse complement.
TTATTTTCTATTTAGTCGGTGACTTGCTCATCCCATTACCAATCTCTTAAGTTGTCATGGCAAGCCTTTATATTCATTAATTAATCGACCTATTTTCCTAGTGACTACTCATGAGAATAAATAAATGTGCTTTTAAAATCACTTAAGCATCCTTTTTATGAGCCCATTTGGTGGTCCCCTCATTAATATTTGTTTGTACCAAATTTCATGCCCCTATTATATCACCTACTTTTAGTTCATCACACATTCTCCTTTGCCACAAAGCCTTCAAGTTGTGATGGTGCGATATGTTGACATATGTATTTTTGATGCTATAACTTTGCTAGTTATGTGTGACATCATTATTATTTGTTGTACTTGTATTGGTATAGCAAGAAATTAGTTCATTTCATATTCTTGTTAAATGTGAAAATCCAAAGTTGCAAGATTGTGATATTATGACACATGTCCTTGACATGCCATGGGCCTAGTATTTGTCTAAAATTCTTTGAAGAGATTGTGTGTTGAGTTAGCTCCACACAACGTTATATCACACACCCTCTTTACATCATGGGTTGTGTTAGACATCTTAGACCTTGAGTCTCAAATGTCACCTAAGTTTTATCATTCCGTCCTCTTGGGAAAGCTTCATGTATTTTTTATAGGCTAAAAGGGAGTAGGGTATCATGTTCTAGTATGGTTCTATGAATTTATAGCATTCAAACATGGGTTTAAAAGTGTTCAAATCCCTTTATTTATATAGAATCACCTTGATAAAGGGAGAGGGAAAAGGAATTTCTTTTTCTTTTACACTTCACAAAGTTTTAGAGGAATTGAAATTGAAAGTATTAAAGAAGTCACTTGATTTAAATCAAAAGTTAATATTCTCCCTCTCATGCCAAGTTTTCTTGCTTCTAATTCCACGTTGTGTGTATAGGGAAGATTTTATATTTCAGTCCTAACTTGGAGCTAGGTTTTTTGGTAGGGTTTGAGTCTTTGTTTTCATTGCAAGAGGGAAGTAGCATGTCAGTCATGGAAAGTTTTCAAGGCTATTCCAAGCCTCATGGAGGATTTGACATGAGATCACCCAGAGTTAATCGTTGCAACATCGATGTATTTGATGCATCTTCAGGTGTTAATCAACTTCCAATGTTGAAGAGCAGTTTCAGGAAGAAAGCACGTGAGGAAAGCCTTCAACTTGAAGACAATTCGTTCAAAGTGTTTTCAATAACCATGCATAATTTTCCTTTTGGATAGGTCAAATTTATCTCATTCAAAACCTCTTGTTACCATTTGCAAGGGATGAAAGCTTTTTGTTTGTATCATAGGAGTTTCATTGTTATGATATTGAGTTAACTTGTGTCATGGAAGATCATTCACCAATACAATGTCTTTGAACTGTGACAGTATGGTAGAAGAAACCCTTATTATTTTTCCTTTGTTTGAGGTTTCCTCAAAACCTTTAGGGTTAACTCATGTGTAAGATAGAGGATAACAACAAACCCTAAGACAATTGTATTTCCAAAGACATCCATACATGAGAGGTTTTGAACTCACAAAGGACAGTCCTTTGATCACATTATTAGACAGTCCATTGAAGAGTAGCTGAAGCCATATACAGGAAAATAGATATGAAAGTCATCTAAGGGAGGTTTAAATCTATGACAATCATGATATTAAGGACAAACCTTCCATTATGGTAGTCATGGGGTGAAGGAGCAATCTATTATCATTCACAATGAAGAATGACAATCTAATGAGCTAAAGAAAATGATAACTCCTAAAAGGATAATAGATTATTGTCACAGTAGGAAAGGGCTATCACAGTGCTCTCAAAAGATCATCAAAGAATGATAGTCACAAGTATGACAATAACAAATATATTAAGACATTCATAACAAGAGTAGAGCAGGACTTATGCAATGAACTCAACGATATAACATGAAAGATATCATGAGACAACAAAATTAAGGAATGAAGAAATCAGAATCACAATACAAAGGAGACAATCACCAGATGACAGTCAACAATGCAAAAAAGGAAATGAACATGGGGTAGCAACAAAACATGAAGAATGGACTGTGCATGGAAGATTATGCATAGCTACAAGTGAAAATTAAGCATACAGTCATAAGAGTTTCCTATAGATAGTCAAAGAGGACTGTGTAAAGTGATGAGCATCCATCTTTAAAGACATTTAAAGAGCAACAAAGGATAATCATATGGAATAGGTTTTAGAGGTATAAGAGCCCTTTCCAAAAGATTTACAATTCATACCATGAAGAAAGGAAAATATAGAGCACCATGTAAAGATGATAGTCTATTTCATTGTGTTTTGTGAAGAGAAGAGGCTATGACAGTTAGATAAGATTATATATGCTTCTAATAACTCAAACCCTAGCTTGTGGAATAGAGTAGTTAATTATGTAAAGATTCTATTAAGGACTATCAAGATCCTTAGGGGTAGAGTATAGTAAAAAAAATTTCATGCATGGAAGAGTATAGCCTAAAAGGGTCACAATTTAAGGTCAAGTTCATTGACAGGTCATGAAGGGGTAGTAGTGAAAGGCAAGTTGCAGAACTAAAAAGGACAACACACATACATGAAAATCATGTCAAGTGACAATCCATTTTGATGACAGTAAGCTCAATGCAAAGGTTTTAAAGGGAAGTGATAGTCAAATGTGAAGGGGCAATCATCTTAGTTCAAAAACACAGTCGTGTGAAGAAGGACTGAGTTTTAGGAAACCATGATGTGTCAAGATAATAACAACCATTGAAGGCTCAAGAAAATGGTAAGAGAGCTTTCTGAAGACAACCAATTGGATACAAGGAAGCATAGTTCCTTAAAAAATTAGATGACCATCATACCTATGAACCAAGAAGATTAAAAGTTTAGAGGGGTAATCCATTCAAAAGGAAGGAGTTTTCCTTAATAGCAGATTAAAAGGTTGAGATAAAAAAGATTGATGAAGTCTTAAAGGATATTTTGTAAGGTGTCTAGAGTCATCACAAAGTTTCTTGACAGTCCAAGGATAGTCCCTAAATATGAATGGAAAATCAAGTGAAGAGCCTTAAGGATAATCAATCCATGTGAAGGAATGATGCAAAATACAATCAAAGGTTAGTCATATGCATTGTGAAGAACAATCACCATGAGGTAGTCAAGAGACAAAGCAATTGCAAGTAAATGCTAAGGTAAAGACAACTAGTTATGATGACAGTGCTCAATACTTGTAAAGACAAAGTACAAAGGCAAGACCAATGTGAAAATGATTCCATGACAATACAATGACAACCTCATGAATTGGAACCTTGGACACTTATGATAAAAAATAGGTGGAAACCAAGAGGCTATGAAGTTTCTAATGGAAAGGGGGTAGTGCTTCTTTATGTTGATAAAATGCAACATACAATGAGTGCAAGTCTCAACCCCATATTTTATATGCATAGGAAATAACCTTGATTGGGTTTACATTGTCAATGCTTGGCTTTAGTACTTTGAGGGTTCATGAGATAAGGCTAATGTCATTGTTCAAAAGGTAGATACTGCAAAATCCAATATAGGGACAATTAAATATCAAGTGGCAGTTTCATGGAATCATGAGGTGGTTTTATCAAGATCAAGGTGTCATAATCATTGGAATAGGGGAGACACCTAAAAAATAAAAAGGGAAAAAAAATAGCCATAAACCTACAATGCTTTGGGATAGTGTTTATCACCATGTTTTCAGTCACCATGCATAGGACGAAGGGTTCCCTATTAAGAAGGCACAAAAGAATAGTAGTAGTTATGCTTTGAAGGAAAACCTATGCAATATTCCTTGAGGGTAGTTTGTGTGTGAAATTTTTTTAAGATCCTTCAAGTGTAGGGACAATGTTCAAGGGTTAAAATGCATGAATTTATGATTTTTTCATTGGACATCATATTCTAGTGCATTGGGACATTCATCATGTTGTGGAAAAATGTTTGGATAATTTTGTCAGAGCTTCCATCCTCCATGTGTATTTCCATTTCACATGAGCCTGCTAACCAGGAGACAGATCTTAAGTGGGATTACTGCAGAGCAACTCATAGAGACAAGTTTAAAGAAGGTTCACTTTATAGTGATAAAGGTGGCATGAGAATGGACAAAGGATCTAAATATGATGCTAATCCAAACCAACATGTTATAAGTGACAGTAGATAAAGTTCAACTTGAGTGTAAACAAGCTAAGATCATTCAACCTATGTCACAATAAGCTAAGATCATTCCTTAAGGGACAATCATTACTAAGATGCATGTGACGAATTTGATTAAAGAGAATTATTTGTTTCTTGAAAAGGGTAGATTAATAAAATGTGGGAGGACAATTAGTCATCAAAAGGGAAGTTCATAGAGAAGTGATGAATTAAAAGATCTAAAAAGGACAGTCAAGTGCAACAATGTTGAAGACCTAGTCATCTTTCAATCAACCCTATACGTCTATTATCATGTAATGTGTGTAATGAGTTCTACAAGTTGAGTGGAGTCTTCATGCTCAGTTTAGTGGTAGTTAGATGCCTAAAAAGGAGTTTTAATAGTTCTAGTTAAGTTCAAGACCCCACATGGGTGTAGTATCAGTCAAGGAAAGTTTTCAGCCTATAAACCATCAGTTAAGAGCAGTTATAAGGCCTCTTTTGTAGGGTTTTCTCTTGTGCACGAACCAAAGGTGATTCGTCATGCAAAGTGGAGAAGATTTCAAGGAAGACAATCAGTTCAAGTTCTAGTTGAAGTTTATCACAAGTTCAAGAGCTGGAGTTCACCATCGGTCTTCTTTTTCAGTTAGAAATCAAGCTTCTCTTCTATAACTTCTTCTATTCTTCTTTTCTGAAGTGAGTTCTTTCTTTCTTCTTACATAGACAAAAAATCATAGAGCATTGTAACTCAATTTTTCAAAGAATTTTTAGTATTTTAGAAAATTTTTCAGTTGTAACAGTGAAGATTCCTTTCAAGTTCAATAAAAAACAAAAGTTCTTTCTCAAGCATATTCTGTTTTAAGCATGGAAAATGAATGATCTGATGCATTTATTGTGTTTTCCTTTATAAAATGTTTAAATCTATCTCATTTATGCACTATGGAAGTGAAAGAATACTTGTTAAATATAGGTTATGAGTTGAGTTAAAATGTTCTAGTAGTTGAGGTTGTGAAACTAGTTTTCCTTCAAACAAAGGTTGAACAA
>VDFB02049251.1:0-38073 GCA_007258455.2 Sequoia sempervirens | reverse complement strand
AATATTTCAATACATCAGGGTCATAAGAAGATAGAAGGTGCATATTGACTAGAGCAAACAGATCAGTGATGAAATACATGAGCAGTTGATCAATGCTCCTTCTACATTGAAGTTCTATATGACTTCTTACCTGGTGTACGCAGCGGCTGTAATGAGACAATTCCCAGGTCTATCTACAAAAGGGAATCGGATGATGGTACCTATGTACAGATTTTTCTATCAATTGCAGCTGAAGCAAAGCTTTGATCACTTCAGGCGGGTCACAGATGCTTTCTTTGTGCCTTTGCTTTTCAATTTTGATCTAGCTCTCGAAAGGAGAGTATCTGATGAGGCTTATAAGGTGGTAAGTAAAGTTGGATGCCTATTTCTTCAATTCCCAACGTTTACTTACTTGAGAGTAGGATACTACACTGGTTGTCCCTACATGCTACCACGTTATCCTTCGGATAAGTGGGTTCTCATGGAAACATGCAGACAGTTGATGTCAGTGCAAAAAGAACGAAGAAGCAACCACAAGCGTGGATTCAAGTTCCCACTGACCATTGGCCGATATACTATCCCTACTGCACAAAAGGCTAAGTCTGTTTATGCTGAAATGCAGATCATGACAATCAAAACCTATAGGTATAGGTTTGATTTTGATTACCGAGATGTCAGAAAAAGATTGCAAAAGGGTCATCATCAACAGTACCATTTTGAAGACATCTGGGCTGATTGCAGAGATGAAGAAGCCATTCGCAAAATGGACTATTGCAGGTTGATTGTTCAACAAATCAGAGATCTTGATATTGCTGACCTACCGGAGGATTTTACAGATCCAGGTGATATCATGAATGTTGTCTATGATGAGCAAGAAATTGCTAAAAGGCCGTTGCTGCAATTCAATGGTCTAGGAAAGAAGTTACCAGCATAAGAGAGAGGTTGAGGCCAATCCTAGCCAACACTGCAGAATGGTTAAATAAACATGGTTATGAAATGAAAAGTTTCAGAACAGAGTCAAAAGGAGAGGAATCCAAAGCAAAAGCTCGCCAACAGCAAGAACTCCGCAACAAAAATAAATCAGCAGCTGTTCCCACTTCTTCACGAAGAGGTCCTAGGATCAAGTTCATTGTTGGCAAGAAAGATACCCAGTCCCTCCCAAAGACAGAAATCACGGAATCTAATCCATCTCGCTCTAAAGATAAAAAGTCTATTCCAAAGGAGGTAGATTTCGATGAAGAAGAAACTTCAAGTGATCAATCCGCTGAAGATGAAGATTCAGCAGAAGCAGACTCCGATGCAGAAGAGGTTTCTGAAAGCGGGCAAGAGTCTGAAGAAGATTCTGAAGAAGGATCTGAAGGTGATTTTCAACGTAAATCAGATTCGGAGAGACAAGAGAGTGATCAACAGAAACCCGGGCATGATCAAGAAAGAACTACTTCTCCTCCTGAGAATGTAGTTGAGGAAATTCCCAGAACGTCATCGCCTGTGACTTCCAATGTTCCTCATACCCCTCCAAATTCAAGAACTCCTCCACCTCTTGTTCCCTCGTCACCTATTCCTACCACATGCATTCCTGCAGCCGAGATATCCACTATCCCTGCAGCATCAACCCCGCTTGATACTCCCTCAGTGACAAGCATCCATACGGTTGATATATTGTCGAGCCCTCCATCGTCCATTCCTAGCCTGTCTTCGCCAACGTATGATATCACTTCTGAAAATGAATTCAATCGTTTCATGAATGAGTCAATGCGTGATCAGCTCAATGTGCCAACTACAGGAGCAATGATGATAGACACTTCTCCTATTGTCACGATACCCATGGTAACTTCAGATGTGACAATAAATTCAGAAGTAGCAATGATGGTTGAATTGACAGTAAATCCTGAAGTTCACACTTCTTTCTTCCCCTTGGATAATATCTCTCCAAGTGTCGAGCGTAAAAGCAAATGATTTCCTCGGGCTTCGACCTCGAAGAATAGTCCTTCAAAAGCTAAAAAGGAAAGAAAAAGGCAAAGGTACTCAAGGCTGAGCGTTGATAAGTGCGGCCTGAAATTATCGCGAGTGTATACCACCACATGAAGAGGTGATGTAAATGGAAGACTTCTACGGTGACAAAGGTCAGCTTGGCAAGGTTACCAATAAAAAGTGCAAAAGCGATCGCCCAAGTCACTTTGGATATCTTGGCTGGAAGAATTTGGATAAAGATAGAAACAAGCTGTAATATGCTTTAAGCGAGGAGAGCATTATGCTTGTTGTAAAGAGACTGCGAGTTCTCAAGTAATGCACAGCCGTGACGGTGGTAAATATTGAAGACCAATTTGTCAAGAAAGTTTGCCTCAAAGTGAGTGTTGTGTATGATTTTGTTGAGAGATCATTGAACCGCGGATCTGATTATAATGCATTTTAGCGGACGAGAAAACTACCTTATTGGCCAAGCTCACCACAGAGCTTGATAAAGAAAAAAGTGTACTTTCCCAGGAGCGCAAAGACATGGAAAAATGCCTGTTGTCATGGTCGGAGATGAAACAGGTAAAGCTCAGTAAATTGGTGGAGGTTGGGGTAATTCCTGACAAAGAAAAGTTCGTTGAAGTAAGAGAATCATTGAAACACCGAATTCAAGTAATTCAATCTCTTACGGAGGATCTTCACCAAGTACAGGAAGATGTCGAAGGACATCGTGTTATTCTTGAGAAAGGTATCAAAGAGTTGCCTGGTCAACTTCTTGAGGAAAATCGTATCTTCTTGCCGGCCACGGAAATATCTCAGATCTTCAAATAAGCCATCATGAAATTGATTGACAGTTCAGACTTTTCAAAAGCCTCACTGAACATCATTTGTGATACAAGGCTCACATTGGATAACCTGAAAATGCATCTTGACATGTGCAAGAAGGTTCACTCATCTGCCATGAGATCGATCCGCGAGAATTCACACCATGAGTGGATTACAGGTTAGTCCCGGATAAAGTTTGTACGAAGCTGCGGGAAATGAGGCTTCCGCGCCGGGTCAAAACCTGAAGCGACCTCTATTCTCCGGTGTTAGACATTTTCCGGTGCATCCCTTTATGCATCTTATAGAAGATATTTCGCTGGCATTTCGGTTGTAAGTGTAATTACCAAGCTTCGAAGATGCTTAATAATATTTTGAAAACAAATTACACTTTGACTTTGGTCAAAGTTAGGTAGAATCTCTAAAAATCGCTCACCTAACTTTCCTTAATTTCCTCAATCCAGTTTCCCCTAATTTTGCTCATCCCTCTTTCTATATAATGTGAGGGATTTCCATTGTAAATTTATCCTGTAGTATTTTGCAACGAAGTGCTGCCCTTTTTGAAGCAAATTTGTGAAACTTTGCGTTCATGCTTTGTGAAAGGAATTTGATCAATAAAGAAGAGGATTGCAAACCAAACTTTGCGTTGGATTCGATACTTTTGTCAATTGATCTCATTGGTGGTAATTAGGTGATGAAATCTGAAGGACTCTAAGTGATTTATGTAAACTTTGTGTTGCATCTATTATTTAGATTTGCATTTGTGTTTTTGTTTATCATTCGGTTGAATAATCTACAAGACTTTGTGCTTGTAATCGTTCATGTTCTTTGATACTTTTGTTGGATGATCTACAAGACTTTGCGCCTGTAATTTTTCATGCTGTTTGAAGAATTGCTGCGTCTAAGAAGACTTTGTGCTTCTAACGTGACAAACGACACATTTCCACAGATCCAACATTGAAAAAGCTACGAAACGACTTTTGTGCCTTCCGTGAGCTTTCCTTTACTTTATCGTTTATTGTTAATTATACGAGGTATCCTCTAAGCTTTGCTTTGACAAGATAGAGGTATTAATTACATTACTTGCTAGTTGTTAGTTTCAAAGTTATTAAAATTGTGAACTTCCCCTTGATTGAAGCATTGTAAACATCTTCTTTGAAAAGAGAAGGATAGATGTAACACACCTCCGCCATTAAGTTTGTGTACATTTTGTAATTACTTGTTTGTTTTACTATGCATTACGTGCTTGTTAAGAAGGGCGCCTCCCCTTTCCAAGAGGAGAGATTTACATCTCACATTGCTGTGGCTGAAGTCCATGTTGTGTAATCTATCGAAAAGCTGATTACATAATTTTCACCCAACACATCCAGCTTACCAAAGGAAAATTTCCATCAAAGTTGGGTGAATTTTATCAGCAGACAATTTCCGAAGACATCAACAACATTCTTTTGCAGGTAAAAATCCAGATTCATCACCAAATTTAAGATAAAGTGGCGATTTTAGTAGAAGAAAAAGTATCAAAATCTCAATCTTCTGTCTCAAATTCTTCCTTTTCTCGTCTTCAGTTGGCAACTTTTAACAAAACAAATTATCTGGGTTGATTCAGAATAGCTTCCTTGAGAAAACCCATGTGCTAGAATTTTTCAGGGAAATTTACTCCAGAGCTTCAATTCTCGAAGCTCTGATTTTCTTAAATGAAATTCCTCTACATGATCGAGTAAAAGTCAAATTTTCACAAATCTCACATTTTGGGTTGTCTTAGAATCTTTTTCTGGACAAAACCCATATCTCAAAATTTTTCGTCAAAATTGCCCTTCGATAGGCTAATTTTAGCCTCAGCAAAATATTTTTAGCTTTCCAGAAAAATTGCCAGAATATAGTCGTGTTCACAGTCAATGGGCGAGTTTTTCATAATGCAATACACTTCGCTCGAATTCAAGACCAAGTTAGTCTTGACTAATGACTTCATCGGGATAGTTGATACGAATCTACATAAGGTGCTTCCAGAAGCAATCTTGGATCCAATCAAGATTAAAGATTCGATACTTCAAAACATTCAGCAATACGGGTTGCTTGAGGCTGCTTCTATCCCTATATCAGTTCATTGTGTAGAGTTTGTAATGTCTTGTGTTAAGCATTACAATTCTGCTACTCACGAAATACAGTTAGTAGATGGACGACTGATCTGCAGTCTCAAGCCCTTGGATATCGATAGATGTTTTGGTATTCCTCAACTCAACATCCGACCAGTCTAGTCATTTCCATGGAGCAGTGTGAGCAAGCATTCAATGCTGATATGGACAAGTGTCAAAGTAAGATGGCAGAGAGATGGTTAAAACAGAAGAAGTTGCCAAATAATTTCGGTCGTGGTGAATACAAGGAGGAATATGCGATTTTTATTACACTTCTCAATTGTGTCTCAGGTCATGTAGATGCAAAAAGATTCCAGCCTTGGATGTATTATATCATTGGTCAAATCATCTCCGAGCGAGAGCATTATGACTGGGTATCCTTCATCAACAACGTTCTCCATGAGCAAATCATAGGTTTTCTAATTGCACACCAGTTTAACATGTGTTCCTACCTCGTATACTTGATCGCTTATCAGGGTCAGTTTAGAGGATTGAACACGATGGGCATACTCAGTGTTCAGAAAGTCTACCACTACTATGACCAGCTTGAGTTCACAAAGGTTGAATGACATTTCAAGCATGTACATGAGGTTTTCTTGACATACATAGTGAGAAACCTAGACTGGGAGTTGCATGTTTGTATCTCAGCGGTTGCTAGAGCAGAGATGGTTGATTGGGCGAACTGGTTCATTCAGTTCCCTACATACACCTACACCCATGTCTACGGATACACAAAAAATCTAGCCATGCTTCCACGCTATCCTTCGGATAGGACAGTCTTTATGGAGTTCCTGAGGCAACTATACGATGTTCATCGACATTTGCGCCATAAGCGTAAACAGGTTGCCAACTTATCCATGCAGTTCAGAATCTATTGGTGCAAGACGGCAATTGATGCTAAAGTTGTGGGACAAGAATTAGAAAAGTATCATCTCAAGTACCTTGTCGATGCATGCACCTATGATCCTTGGGGTCATTATTCAGCACGCCTCGGTGTTCGCTCTTACCATAAGCCTACAATGGAGGATTATTGGGTGAACTGCGAGGATGACTTTGAGGTGCGCAGACGCAGCTACAACAGGTTTTCTCTCTCAGATTTTTGTCTTCTTAGTAGAAGATTAGGGGGATTTATCAGATGATGAGGGAGATACACTTCCTCAGTTTTTAGAGAGCAGGTTGATACACAACCACTGTCGATTGTTGATTGGTTCGCCAAAGAATACCCATCAGTAAAGGAGAGGTCGAGAAGAGTTATCCAAAACAGTATACTTTACCTCGAAAGCAAGAATTCTAGGAAGGTAGTCGTGCCTAGAACAGAGCCGCCAGCAATGGATGCTTCACTACCTTTCTCGTCTAAACCTAAACAAAAGAAAAGGAGTAACCCTCCTAAGAAGAATAAAGTCCCTAGCAGCTCGAAAGGGAAGACACTCACCATTGAGACACCTGAGGAGCCAGTTAGATATCCAATTCAAAGGCCAGTTCAGAGTTTTCCAGAGCCTGAGGTTCATCCACGCACACCATCACTGACACCAAAGTAGTCTCCAATTCCAATTCACATTGATTTGAACTTAGACTCGCCACCTCGCAGTAATACCTCTACATGTTCACTCTCGTCGGAGCCTCTCATTGCTAGTACAGATCCTTCCAGTGGGATTAGTTGAGACTCATCTTGGCTTGAGAATCAACTGGGAAGGAAGAGGAGGCAGCCATCCTACGTCCTTGATCATTCTGATTTTGATCATGCCTACCAAGATGCGCCAACCAAGAGGATCAAGAAACATGTCCATGTGGAGAGGAATGCTGATATGGAGATCGTCATAGAGACTGCTACAGATCTAGAGGGGAAGAGTCTGAACGAGATTGAAGTTCAAGACTTCGAAGTGATCATAGTCAATCTTGGTAGAAGTACTCGCTAGACAGAGGTTGATCTCCTACAAGTTGCCATGGATAGCGCAAGGGATAGAATAATAAAGGACGGAGAAGACAAGGCAACCCTCAAGGCTGAAATCCAATAGCTTCATTAATACATTTCTAGCCTTGTACACAAGATGGAAAATGTCACCACTACACTCTTGTCGATGCTAGATCCAATAGCAAAACAGGGCCAACTTGATCACCTGGTTGCATACAACAAGCATTTGGAGGATAGGGAGGAGGAGTCCGTTACCAGAGGCCACTTTGTGCTTGCAAAGAGTTGTATTAGTTGTGGTACAATGCACATGAACTCCGTCTACGTCTCCAAGATGAGGAGCGAGACTTATCGATTGGCAGACCCTGAGATGAGATTATGATTGCTCACCTGACGATGGCATATGAATCAATCACAGATGCAAAAGATAAGGAGGCTATCTACACTTGGAGGACACAGTTGATCTTCAAGGCGAAGATAGAGGAGACAATGGCATCAAAGTTGGCTAAGAGCAGAGAGCACGTTACTAATGCACTCAAGTACGTGAGAACTTTCGTGTCTTGCATACCATGTCGGTATCAGATTGAGGGTGGTGTGTATGTTGAGCTTGTTGACGTACAGTCAGAGCTCCAGACACTCATTCATTGCATTTTTAGTGGGGAGACAATTGGCTGTAAGATCAATCAACTTACAATCATGTCAGCGTTGTTTGATGAGGCAACCAGGAGTAGAGGTGAACTTCAGTGTCAGATCACAGGTGGTGAGGACATGCTGCACAAACACAGTATACTTCGGCAAAGTATTACTGCCCCAGATGGTGATGTAGTTGTTGATGTGTTTTTCATTACCGCACCAACACAGAATAAAGTCGCCAACGGCTACCCTATTGTCTCTTGATCAAAGTATCCAACATGCTAAGATTGCGAGAGAGTTCGTGCGTTCAACTCCAAGGTTCCTTCAGTGCAATAGAATACCCTCAGTTGGCTTGATGTGTTTTTGCTGCTATTTCAAGGGGACTTACACAATTGTTCGGCAGCAGACAACAGACAGCAGATTAAAGGTTTTCACGTGGTTCGAATGATTTGGCAGGTAAGTACAAATTTCCTAACGCTAACCAGAAATGAACTGAATTTAAATGAGTGTAGGGATAAGAAGGTTCCAATCTACTCTAAGGCGTGGGACATGGCGATCAATTCTCACAGACTTCAACCGAGCCTTGCTTTGCCTCGCTTCGGACAGCTTCCACAAAACCGGTGCAATCTTCAAAGGAGTAGCGAAAGGTGTTTAGATTACAATTCAGCATGCAAATACCATCAAGACGATGCATACAAACACATGAATCACAATCGAAGTTAAGTTTGAAGAGTATTCCAGTTGACCACACAGGACGAACCCACCATCAGCGAGCTCGCTAGTGATATGGATAAGCAAAGTCTTGTTCAAATCGAGCACCACATTCCACAATTACTAAGTACTTGCATGAAATGAAATCTACTTTACTTTAAGCTACTTCAAGATTCTGCGTGAATTGGAAGGACGAAGAAGCCTCGCTAGCTATTCATAACAAAGAGATCTCCATCAATGAAAAACTTTTTTATTATGAAAGTGTTCACAACAACTTCTTACAAAGTATTCAAGTGGAAGACTTTCCTTCCTTTTCAATCCAAACTAGACTATCAAACTAAACTACCCACTATTCTATCAATTTCTCTCTATTCCTTCTCTGCTATTCTAATTACCCATACAAATGAGGGGGGATGCCCCTTTATATAGCTGGTCAAGTCCAATGGATGGCTCAGATCAAGCCATATAAGCCCTAACCCTAAAAAGAGGAGAGGAGTAATAAATGAACAATTAATGTCCACCATCCTCTAGAAGATTCCTGTTTGTAAACGCGTTCACACTATTCTTTTTTACTGCAAACTAGATGAGTCTGATCATCATTGCTTCAACTTCTTGAAAGGGTGTAACAGGCACATCCTTGATCTGACTCCAAGGCGACAACTTCTTTCCCCTGCTCGACGATGATTTTCCTCCTTGATGTTGTTCTTCAACTTTGAAGTACTTGATGGTGACCATTAACACTTGGGTTTCCATTTTTTTCTCCATCCTAAGCTTTGAAAACATTTCTTCTTTGCCACCTGAGTTGGGTACATACTAGGTCTCAACACTTAGCCATTTTCTCCAAGTATTCGCTTCATGATTCTATCATCTTGGACTATTTGCTTCATCACTTCAAGTCATCACCGCCTAGTCTCAACATTCCTCCTACAAAACACGCAAGGAAAAGAGCATCAGAACACTTCATAATATAAACTCACCTTACTTACCTGATTTTCATGCTTTAACTTCCAAGGTCTGAGTGATCTCCTGATCTGATAGGGTTCATCGTTCTTCTCTAGCCAACTTTGCTTTCTTCATGATCTGTAAGCTGGGGCATATAACACTTGTGCATCATATATCAATGCCTTAAACAAATTTCACCTTCCTCAAGGGCGTATCATCTTTTGAAAGTGTTAACTTCAACTACATCTTCTTCAAGAAATTCACTTTTCTGGCTGAGGTGTTGACAACCTTGATTATTCATCTCTGATTCGAGAAAATTATGTCCACAAAGAATTCGATCAATTTCACCTAGGCAATCAACTTCAAATTCATCCGCCAAGGCAACATATTTTATTCCCTACCTTAGAATTTTTTTTTTTCAATTTTCCCCTTAGAAAACTCATCAATCAGGTGTCCACGAAAAATCTTTGTCTTGAAGGCCTTGGCGAAGTATGGAAGACTTTAAAATCCATTCTTCATCGCAGACGTTCAATACCCAAAAGAAAATTCCCTTCAGAAAACGACAAATTCATGTGTCTACAAACGAAGGGGTACATTTAATTTTTGAATTTAAACCTTAGGAAAAATATTTTTCATTAATTTTATTCCTTATTCTTCACATCTAGGCATATTTTCTTTGCTCTACTTTGACAATTTCTTTATAAAGTTGGCACCTTCTGACTCGTCAATTTTATCCATGCCTCTGAAAAATTTCATCTCCTTTCTCAAGTTTAGGCGTGTTTCTCGAGGTGGGGTTTCAATACTTAGCATTTTTCAAAGAGCCAACACCTTTGGGCGCATTCAAGGGGTCTTGGATGAATTTTGACTTAGAAACTTCCTCAACGCCTTAGAGCTTCCTCCAGCCTCTTCTATATTAGGCATATTTGACATGGGTAGGAGGAATTAACACTTAGAAACTTTTTCTTAGCCACCTTAGACTTGGGCACATTTAGCACATGGAGAAGGATTTAACACTTAGAACTTATCTTGCCTCTACTTTAGACTTGGGCGCATTTGGCATGCTGAGGTGGACTTATCCACATCTTAGTCATTTTTTATCCATCAACTTCACCTTTATCCTGGACGCATTTAGCATGTTGAGAGGGAATCTTTACTTAGCACCTCTTAGACTCTTTTTACCTTGCATGGGCGCATTTGGCATACTAAGGTGGACTTATCCCCAACGCCATTGCCACCTTTTCAAAATTTATCTCTAGCATGCACTTTGGGTGCATTTAGGTGTTGACGCTTCAAATTTCCAACACTTAACCAAATTTCCACCCTTCTCTCTTCTCTAGGCACATATGCAGGTCCCCACTTCAAGTTTTTCCATACTTAGTAGATTTTCAAGTCTCCTTCAAGTCAAAGGCGCATATGAGGGGTAGAGCATCAAGTTTCACACACTTGAATATTTTCCAACTTCTTTCACAAGTCAAGATGCATATGAGGGGGCCCACTTCAAATTTTCTACACTTAGAATATTCTCTCAAACTTTTCTCCAGTCAAAGGCGCATTCAAGGGGGTGAGCTTCAAATTTAAAAACACTTAGAAACTTTTCAAGCTCAAACTCCAAGTGAAGGCGCATTTAGGGGTAGCTACTCCAAGTTTTCCATACTTAAACTTTTTTTCAAGCTTCCTCCCAAGCAGAGGTGCATATGAGGGGTGGAGCTTCAAATTTTCAATACTTAGAATCTTTTTCACCACCTTGACTTGAAGTGGGCGCATTTCATGACCTCAACAGGATGTTCCAACACTTAAACAATTTTTTATCCTCTTGACAACTTGGAGATGGGCGCATTTTGAGGGTCCTACTGGACTTAAGTCCAACGCTTAGAATTATTTCTAGCTTCCTGCTAGTTTGAGGGCGCATTTTGAGGTATGAGCAGGATTTAACTTCACTTGAAAATTTTCATCCTCCTGCCAACTTCAAGACAGGGCGCATTCAAAGGGTCAAGCAAGAAGTTCTTTAGACTTAGGCTGTTTTCATCCTTCTTCCAGCTCATGGCTTACTACATATAGTAAGTTCCAGGTTTTCCCTCTTTTGAAGCTCAGATCGATTTGAAATTTTAACCACAGGATCCTCATGACCTAATTAGTCTGTTCACACTGCCATCCCGAGCTGACCTGCTATTTATGGCATGTTTCTGAAGGTGGTTTACTATTTATAGCACCTGCTTGATTTTATAACCTCCACAACTCCGTTTGACTTGAAATCTGAATGACGTGACCATCGGTAGACCTGCCTGTTCACACTGGCGCCTAATGTTGGCTTGCTATTTATAGCCTGTTTCTGGAACGCCTTACTATAAATAGTAAGTGCTCTGATTGCCTTCAAATTTTACCGGTGGATAGCTTGAAAGATACTGATCGCAGTGGGATACATCGGTTTTTGAAATTTCTGGGATTTTACCCCTCATTTTGGCTCCCAAAGCTGGAAACCCTAATTTGACTTGCATGTCTATCAAATGACCTCTATTTGACCTTGTTTTTGTTGCACTTCGCCCTATTTGTGATCCTGATGTGCTGGGTAGCTGCCGGAATGGGCCTACTAAAAATAGTAAGTCGTTGAAAAGTGATCATCTCCTCTTGCATGTCACATCACTGCGTAGCTCTTGAAAAACCCACAAAAAATATCCAGACATGCGCTGAAAAGCCTTATTACATGCAAACCCTAAAAATAGCCACTAAAGATAGCTCCTGAAAAAGTCTTGATCCTGGTTTGCATGTTATACCACTGCGAAGCCCCCGAAAAACCCACAAGGAATGTTCAGACATGTGAAGAAAATTTCAACATGCAAACCCTAAAAATAGCCTCTGAAAGTGAACTTGCTAAAAATAGAAAGTTGTTTGTTTCAGCTCACAATTCGCAGACAAACAACCTGACATGTTTTGGATGCAGTGTGACGATTAGAATTTCAATAGTGCTAAGAGAATGCCCCCAATTAGGTACTTACTAAAAATAGTAAGTTGTTGGAATTCAGTGAAACTTTGTTGGGGACCTACTGGAAGCATACTAACTGCAACGTAAAGTTCATATTTCAATTTGTTCACTCCATTTGACTTCAAATTGACCGGAAAATACAAACCCTAATTCTTAGACTTCGCCAAAATTTCATGTTCAAGCTCAAAAACAGGCACACCCCAAAAAGGCAGACAGCAGAAAGAGACAGACAGAGAGAGAGACAAAACCAAAGCCAAAAGACAATGAACGGAGCAAAAATTATGCGGTCCCCATTTTGAATGGGGTGATGTGTGAAAAAGGTCACAACAGTAGTCAACAACCTCGTGGAGGGGTTGGTTGCTCAAGATATTAGCCAGTGATCAGTCAGTTAGAACCTGCAGTTGTCTGCGAGGAAAGAATTAGGAGCATGCAATTAGAACTCGACTTTCATCTTCAGTTCTCTTTGCTAGGACCATGCACGCATGTCTATCTTATCCTCAGAGATATTTTGCAGGACTTGGAGTTTCATTTAGGGTTTTCGTTAACTGATGATAGTGTTCCAGTTAACTTCCTTTCAATAAGGACGTGCATGCTTGCACATTGTCCATTTAGATTAGATGTATCGGTTAACTAATGGTAGCTTTCTAGTTAACTGTATAGTTTGCTTTATTAGGGGTTAGCAATAAATTTGACATGCATTGCAAGACTGTAGTTGACTCAAGGTGATTTTAGGGTTCCCTACACCTTTCGATGTCTATAAATAAGATCTTTCAGCTCATTTGTAAATAACTTTTGCACACAATAGTAATATATGCTGAGCCAAATATTGCTATTTTGTATCTGTTCACTTTGGTTGGATGATCATTGTTTCATGTTCTTGTGTTTATAAGCTTATTTCATATCTACACCTCGAAAAGGTGTCGACACCTCCTTGGGAATTTTTAATTAAGGCTTATCGTTTGTTGTTACTGTTTTAATGAACTTTATTTCATGTCTACACCTCGGATAGGTGTTGTCACCTCCTTGGGAATTTCAAAAGTGGAGTTCATCGTTTGATGTCGTTGCCAATAACCTTTCTTTCAACCTACGCCTCGGATAGCTGTCGTCACCTCCTTGGAAAGCCTATCTTAGAGGTTCTCGTATAAATCATTCCTGCTCTTTCTCCTCATGCTCTAATTTCTTGAGGAGATTGGATAGTATAAGCTAGTTAGTTTTGAGTTGTAGTTAAGATCTACAAAACCAGAAAATCCTTGGCTGCAACGCTTGAAGTTTCTCACAAACCTTATGCCTCTTTCAGCTAAGACATAAAGGTAGGAATTAATTTAGTTTACTTTTCCAAGCATTTTGTCCACACAACGAGGGAGCTTCCCCTCCTAATTTGAAGTGCACTCATCACATAGTGCGCATAGCTATCTGTACCAACTTGCACTCCAAAGGTGTTAGTTGTTATGCCAACAGTTTTTTGGCGCCCACCGTGGGGCACAAGGCAAGAAAACTTTTCAAAGCTCAAGCTTTGCATAGTTATGACTATATAGCATCCTCCTGCTCCAATACAACCTCAGTGGAGAAACGTGACTACCACTCTGGATAAAGAAGAAGAGAAATAAGATCTTGCAAAAGGTAGACTAGTCTTGCCACCTTCCATGTGGTATTAAGCATCCTGGCGTACTGAGTATATACAAGAAGGAGAGGTAATCCTCCTATCCAACCAGATCCAGTCTTTCAAGAAGCTCCTGATCAGTTCACTAAAAGAGAAATTTTAGAAGAAGAGATTCCCATTCCAACAGAAGAAATGGGTGATCATAACGACAACCACAACGGTCAAAATGGAAGAAATGCAAGACGTCCAACCCCTTTGCCTTGGGGTAACAGTATTGGACCATTGGCTTTAAAAAGACACCATGAACTACCCAAGCGTTCATGCAAGTTTCTTCCGAGTTTTCATGGCGATGGTTCTAGACATCCTGATGAACATCTTTCAACATTCACGAAGGCATGTTTCGTCTTGCATTTTGCACATGAGGACATCGCAGTACATCTCTTTGTGGAGACTCTTGAGAACAACACAACAGACTGGTTCAACAATCTTGAAGTAGGCATCATCACCAATTGGGCTGTCATGGGTGAGAAGTTCTTGGTGAGGTTCAAACCCATGAGGACAGTCACAGACTTTTTGCACAACTCTCGAATTTGGAGCAAGGTTTAACCGCCTTGTTACACATCTTTCTCACACTTTAAATCCATCTGACGAAATTCTGATGAGTTCCTTCATCAACGCACTATCATCAGAAATAGCCTTATTCTTGAAGATAAGTGAAGAAGATAGTCTACAGCTCCTTCAAGAGAAGCAATCAAGTTCGAATACAATATGATTACAACGAGCAAGATAAAGGATGATTCGATCACACTGTCATTTCAACCTCAACAGCAATACCAGAGAAGAAGAAACAACTTCCAGCCATAGAACTACAAATCAAAGTTTCCACAAGGACAACCAAAGCAGAACAATGAAGCTGAGAATCCCACAATCTTTTGCACTTTCCATGATTTTGTTGAACATACAGGGGCTACATGTCTGGAGAACAAAAGAATGAATCAGCTCATGGGATTTGTTGATACTGCTCCTAGTTCAGGTTTCATAGCATCAAGTTCAAACGTCGTCTCATCACAAACAGACAACTTTGATGGTGACTCCGCAATAGGGTATTTTGATTGAGAACACGTAAATTAAGAAAAAGAAGAATATCGCCAATTTTCTCTCACAATTAATCATGAGAATATCACCTTGCCTGTGTTCACACGTGTGCAACATTTTAAAGCACAGAAGGAGGAAGAAGAGAAGCGGAATTCAAATGGAAAAGGAAAGGAAGTAGCTTCTACTTCCAATCCTAAGACTTCACAAGAAAACATCTTGCTGATTGTTGATTCATCTTCAGCAAGTTTCAACATCATGTCTTCTATGATGAAGATGAAGGTGCAAATCTCTCAACTGGAGTATCTACAAGATCATCCAAAACAATTGGATAGAATCTTGAAGGTTGTGAAAAAGAAGGTTGTTTCCCAACCAACATTACTACAGTCCTTCATGTCTGCAGAAGAGAAGCCAAAACCGTTCTATATATCTTTATATACAGGAGGTTTCAAATTGAGCAATTGTATAATTTATAGCAGAGCCTCTGGCAGCGGCAGTTCGAAGCCTTAGATGGCAAAACAAAGAAATGGCCAAGTCTGGAGACCTTGCATCAATTTAATCAAAGGGGCCTAATTTTTTGAGATGTGAAACGTTGATTTTAGCAGTTGTAACTCCTAGCAAACATTTCATCCTTTCTTTGCAAGGTTCGCAATGGATATCTCAACTCGGTCACAGCCTCACTCAGTCACCTAGAAATCAGAGCTAAACATAGGCAACTATAACTTTCAATGAGCTATAAAGTAGGAAGTTAGCGAAACATCTCATAACTTTTGCAAATGGACGCCCAAAGAGTTAATTTTTGACTTTCCAGAATCAATATGCAGAGATTGTTGTTAATTTATTAAAAATAATATTAAATTCGACTTTTTGCATGCAAGCTTCAAAATGGGCAATTTTCTTCAATAATTTATTATTGACGCCCTTTGTAATATTTAATTAAAAATTCACATGCTAAAAAGAATTGAATATTTTAATATTATTTATTTTCGAGACTTCAAGTCAGTCTCAGTTGAACTAGAGGGGGTCCAATAAGACAGCTTTATTCAAAGTCAAGGTTTTAAATCTTGCAGTCATGCTTTTATGGTGCAATTTTGCTCTATTTATTCAAGCATAGTGTCCATTTTAATTCATCCAGCTTAGCAGAGGTGAATTTCCTTCAGAGTGGGTGAAATTCATCAGCAAACAATTTTCGAAGACATCAACATTCTTTTGCAAGTACAAGTCCAGATTCATCACCAAATTTAAGATAAAGTGGCAATTTTAGCAAAAGAAAAAGCATCAAAACCTCAATCTTCTATCTCAAATTCTTCCTTTTCTCGTCTTGAATCGGCGACCTTTGACAAAACAAATTATCTGGGTTGATTCAAAATAGCTTCCTCGAGAAAACCCGTGTGCTAGAATTTTTTAGGAAAATTTACTCCAGAGCTTCAGTTCTCGAAGCTCTGATTTTCTTAACTAAAATTCCTCTACATGGTCGAGTAGAAGTCAAATTTTTGCAAATCCGAGATTTTGGGTTGTCTTAGAATTTTTTTCTGGACAAAACCCATATCTTAGAATTTTTCGTGAAAATTGTCCTTCGATAGGCTACTTTTAGCTTTCCAGAAAAATTGTTAGAATATAGCCGTGTTAACAGTCAATGGGCGAGTTTTTCAGAATGCAATACACTCAGCTTGAATTCAAGACCAAGTCAATCTTCACTCATGACTTCATCGAGATAGCTAATACGAATCTACATAAGGTGCTTCCAGAAGCAATCTTGGATCCAATCAAGATTAAAGATTCAATACTTCAAAACATTCAGCAATCCGAGTTGCTTGAGGCCGCTTCTATCACTTCCCTATCTCAGTTCATTGTGTAGAGTTTGTAATGTCTTGTGTTAAGCATTACAATTTTGCCACTCACGAAATACAGTCAGTAGATGGACGACTGATCTGCAGTCTCAAGCCCTTGGATATCAATAGATGTTTTGGTATTCTTCAACCTTCAACCAATCTAGTCATTTCCATGGAGCAATGTGAGCGAGCATTCAATGCTGATATGGACAAGTGTCAAAGTAAGATGGCAGAGAGATGGTTAAAACAAAAGAAGAACAAGTTGCCAAATAATATGGGTCGTGGTGAATACAAGGAGGAATACACAATTTTGATTACACTTCTCAATCGCGTCACAAGCCATGCAAATGCAAACAGATTCCAGCCCTGGATGTATTATATCATAGGTCAAATCATCTCCGGGCGAGAGCATTATGACTGGGTATCCTTCATCAACAACGTTCTCCACAAGCAAATCACCGGTTTTCTAATTGCACACTAGTTTCACACGTGTTCCTACCTCGTATACTTGATCGCTAATCAGAGTAAGTTTAGAGGGTTGAACACGGTGGGCATACTCAATGTTCAAAAAGTCTACCACTACTATGACCAGCTTGAGTTCACAAAGGTTGAACGACATTTCAAGCATGTGCATGAGGCTTTTTTGACATACACAGTGAGAAACTTGGACTGGGAGTTGCATGTTTGTATCTCAACAGTTGCTAGAGCAACGATGGTTGATTGGGCGGACTAGTTCATTCAGTTCCCTACATACACCTACATCTGTGTCTACGGATACACAGGAAATCCAGCCATGCTTCCACGCTATCCTTCAAATAAGACAGTCTTTATGGAGTTCCTGAGGCAACTATACGATGTTCACCGACATTTGCGCCATAAGCGTAAACACGCTGCCAATTTTCCCATGCAATTCGGAATCTATTGGCACAAGACGGCAGTTGATGCTAAAGTTGCAGGACAAGAATTAGAATAGTTCCATCTCAAGTACCTTGTCGATGCACACACCTATGATCCTTGGGGTCATTATTCAACACACCTCGGTGTTCACTCTTACCATAAGCCTACTATGGAGGATTATTGGGTGAATTGTGAGGATGACTTTGAGGTGCGCAAATGCAGCTACAGCAGGTTTTCTCTCTCGCAGATTTTTGTCTTCTTGGCAAAAGATGTGGGAGGTTTATCAGATGATGAGGGAGATACACTTCCTCAGTTTTTCAGAGAACGGGTTGATACACAACCACTGCTAATTGTTGATTGGTTCACCAAAGAATACACATCAATAAAGGAGAGGTCGAGTAGAGTTATCCAAAACAGTATACTTTACCTCGAAAGCAAGAAGTCTAGGAGTGTAGTCATGCCTAGTGTTGGAAACATTGTCATTGATGTCAAAATGTGAAGGCAGATGGTTCATATTGTCATTAATGTTAAGTAAAAAAGGTGGAGTCATTTGTGTCAAGATAAGGATGACTGAAGATAACATAAACATAATTGAGTAAGAACAAAACTAACTGAAGATAGTGTTGAAGAAATTGTTATTGATGACAAGATTCAGAATAATTATGCAAGACTTGATGAAGATACCTTGGCAAATGAGGAGTTTAAGGTAGAGCCCCAAAAAACTCCCTTAGACTTGCATGTGATAGGAAGTAATGAAGATTTGTTTGGTGAAAAAAACATAACAATAGTCTTGAGTTCTAATGAGGATTCATCCAATGAAGGTCTTGAGACAAATGACTTCACAGAAGATTTCAATAGTACCATTGTGTGTGTTGAGTTTGCTAAAGAAGAGCATGGTAAGGATAATTTGGGTGGCGACATTGAACTAGCTTATGATCATTACCATAGTTATGTTGTTGGTGGTGATTCCAATGTGTTTGTACCTCCTCTTGTTGAAGATTTGGTGATAGATAATTTCCCTCTTGTTGCTCTCCAAACTCCCCAAGAGTTTTCACATGAAGAGTTCATAACAAGTAACTAAGAAGACTTCTTTGGTATACATGGGGCTGTTAATGATGAAATTAGTAACATACCTACTCATGACAAGTTCACTGAAGATAAGAATGAGAGTTTCTCAAACAACTAGAATTGAAGATTCTTTTCTTCATTACAATGATGGTGTCAAGGGTGGTCTTGGGTTTGATTATCAAACTAAGCCATTGGAGGGAGATACTTATGAGGAAATCAGTTTTAGTGAGTTGGCAGGTGACTTATTCAAAGAGTCAACATCCCAAGAGGGGTACAATGAACACTTTCATGCTAATCACAACAATCAGCCCCATAGCATTTGGGATTCGGGAGTGATGGCACCTAAGGATGACAAAGAACCTGTGTGGGATGAATTTGCCTTTGATCCGGATGACGAAATGGAACTTGATGAGGACTCTATATGAAATATTCCAAGCCATTTTTTTTTACTTTTTCAAATTGCAGATTACAAAGCAATGCACCCAGTAAGGTTAGAGGATAAACCAAAATGTGCTGAAGCAACTCTAACCAGAATGTACACCAGGATCCCGATGTGGGCAAGGTGTGAGCATTGGTCAGAGGATCTAAAACAAAATGCTTATGCAGGAAGCAACTCTAACCAAGAATGGCGCCGATGCTGGCGAGCATATGGTCAGAGGATCTTCTACTCTAGTTGCTGAAAGGGAACTCGACACCAAGTATGTGCTACCCAATCCAGAGTGGAGTGAGGGGCGACCATATGGCGGAATGATTACAAATAACAATGCTTGAAAAGAAATGCTGAAAGCTGAAACTACTCAACACCCAGAATGTGCTTGCTAACCCAAAATGGGAAAGTAGCTACCATAGGGCGGAGATAAAGCAATTACAATAGCAATTACTGAAAGTAGTGTTGAGCATTACAAATTGATAAAGCAAGATTATAAACTGCTGTCAGTACTACTACCAGCTTACAATATGTTAGAAAATGCCTTGCTCTCAATATGATTCGAAATGTAAATAGAGCTGCAACAATAATTATAGAATTCCCTTCAATGAATAAGAAAGCTTTAATCAAAAACTGCACTATTGTGGCCAACCTGATAATCTGATTTTTGACAGTCTGGATCTTTGCATGCATGAACAGCAGCCCTGTATCTCACAGATTCATTCATAACTCACTCCAAACTTAATCAATTTTCATGAAACGAAATGCAATAAGACCCTGGTATGATGGCGACCAAATTAGCACACAGAAACTCACTCAAAAGACCCTATTTAATTAATGCACGCATTCCAAAGCAGATCTGCATAGTACAGCCCAGCAAGAGGGCGATTTGCAATTAAAAAATCACAGCCTTCAAAATAAAATCTGCAACTTCAGGAAATGGGTCGCCCCTTACACACACAGAGAATGGAACAATACCCAAAAGCAACTCTTTTGTATTTTTTGATTTACAAATTAAAACTTGAATCAGCTGTAGCTAAAATGCAAGATCTAGAAAACTCTAATATGCAAAATCAGAAACTACTTAGACACAATGCAGATTACAATGCACAAATTCCAATGAAACTCACAAGACTATACTAAATCACCACTAGTTGCTGTGTTGCAAGCAAGAAGCGATGCCCGAGCTAGGAGGCCTTCATTCCTCGAAGCAATCCCAAAGCCAATCCGGCAGCATAACATTCCTGTAGATAAAAGATGCCCAAATGATGATCAAAGTCTTCCTTTTATAATTTCTCGTTGACTTCTCGAAACCCTAAACTCCTCTTCAAGTCAAAAACCCTAATCTCTTGCAAAGATGGCGTCCATTTCCTTCAAGCTCAATATTGACTTTTTAAATAAAATCAATACTTTAATAAATGCATCCACTTTATAGCTTGATTTGACATTGGGTAAAATATAAAATATAAAATAATCTTTAATGAAGGCGCCACCCTCAAAAAGACCACTTTTCAAAACAACATAAAGTCAATAGACTAGGCCAAGGGGTCAACGTTAAAATATAACATTAAAACGTGACTTTTCATTAAATAGCTCAACTTATCTCTCCAATTGTGCCCCGAAGCCATAAATGAGCAAGCCAACTGATCAAACTGAAGTAGGAAGTCAACCATGCTGAACCCAACTATTGCCAAAAATAGAATTTACTAAAAATAGTAAATTCCAGAAAATGCTCAGAATGCTGAAATGAACATACCACTGCGAAGCTCTCTGAAAACCCAGAAAGAATCCGCCATTGAATCCACTAGCTCCGAGCAAAGACATCCTTAAAAATAGGAAACCCTAATTTTACCTTCCGACTAGCCTTCGGGTTTCCAAAAAAAGGCCAACCGTCACTGGAAAGATCATGCTCGAGAAGGGGACATTACACTATATCAACAAACAATGGTGACAATATGCTTGAGTTTGGGGCTGCCTTCTCGTTTGATCAAAGTGATAGTGAGGTGGAAGCAAATTTAGAAGTCCATAAGGCTCCTAACATTGAAGAGTTTGAAGGTGTTTTTCAACACAAATCTTATATATCAATGCATGAAGCTGATTGTAAGCAACGGCTCGAAGAAATTGTAGAGTCCAATCCTCTTGATATTGAGCATTTTCAACTAGATGGTGGGGAAAGACAAGAGTCTTGGAGCACCTATAGGGGCAGAGATTGCAAGAAACAAAGTTCTGATTTTTTCTTGTAGCCTATGTAATGTCCCCTTCTCGAACATGATCTTTTTTCTTGACCGTTGGCCTATTTTGGAAACCCGTAGGCTACTTGAGGGTGAAAATTAGGGTTTCATGTTTGGAGGTTGCTATTGCTCATGACTTGGTGATTGAATTATGGATTCCTTCTGGGTTTTCCATGAGCTTCGCGGTAATGTGATTTTCTTCGCATTCCGAGCAACTTCATAAATTTACTATTTTTAGTAAATTCTATTTCTGGCAGTGGTCCTGTTGGCTTCGGCACGGTTGGCTCTCATCTTCAGTCAATCCAGTTGGTTTGATCAATCTTGACCTTGGGAAGTATCTTTTGGTGAGATAATTCCAATTGATTTAAAAATGTTATATTTTAATGTTATAATACCCCCTTGGCCTAATCCCATAACTTAATGTTGTATTAAAAGGTGGTCTTTAAGGGGTGGCGCCTCATAGAGGTAATTTTATAATTATTAAGGTCAAATTGAAGCTTTAAGTTGGACGCCAATATTGAAGAGATGAATTTCATTAAAGTCAAAAATGAAGCCTTGAAGAAAGTGACGCCCTTTCTTAGAGGGAAAAGAATTAGGGTTTCTAGAAGCTTCTGGAGGGGTCTTCACAAATTATAAAAGGACGTCTTGGGTCCTCATTTGGGCATCTGATATCTTGAGTAAAGTTATGTTGCCGAAATGGTGCTGGATTGCTTCAAGGAATGAATGCCTCCTAACCTTGGCTCGACTTCATGCTTGAGAGATAGCATCTAGTGGAGAGGTTTACTTATTGAGTGGATTCTGTAGTGAGTTTTGCATTGTAGCCTTTGAGTTTTTGCATTGTAGTTGTTGTGTTAAACAGTTGTATTTCAGTTATTTGCAAATTAATCGAAAATCTGGAGTTGCTGGAGCGTGTTGCAGATTGAAGTTTTGACTCATAACTCCCTGTGTGATTTTATTCTGGTTCTGGGTAGTTTACCCATTCATTTGCTAGTAAAGGGCGCCCCTTTTTGAGAAGTTTGGGATTTTTTTATGAAGTCATTTATTTTATAGAGCAAAATCGCCCATCCCTTGCAGCCGTACCATTATGTACTTGCATTGGGATTCGCGCAAAAATAAATACAGAAGATTGGAGTCATTTTATGGTTCTTACTTGGGCGCCATCAGGTTAGGAAGATAATGCATTTGGTTTGAAGTCTTTAGGCTGAGTATTGATTGAGTTGTGAGCATTTTAGTGGATTCTAGGGTTGCTGGTTTTGCATATTAACATGTTGGTCTGTCAGATCAGATTTGAGAAATCTGCATTCTCTTCATGGACTAGTGTTAGGGAGTCCTGAAGGGCCTTGTGGAAGACACCTTTCTTATTGTAGCAATTTAAAGAGCATCTAATCCTTGATCTTGCAGGCATTCTATATCTCATTGTAAGACTAAATAGTAGTACTGTCAGCATTCCTCTTAATCTTGCTTTATCATGTTTTGTAATGCCTACTTTACATTCTGAAGTTACATTGTATTTCTTTATATCTCTGCCATATGGTCGCCTCATTTCCGCACTCGATTGGGTAGCACATACTTGGTGTTGAGTTTGCTTTCAGCACTTGTAGTGGTAAAGATCCTCTAACCATATGTTCGTCCATCTTGGACACATTCTTGGTTAGAGTTACCTTTCAGCACGCATTGAGATCCTCTGACCATATGTTCGTCCATCTTGGGCACATTCTTGGTTAGAGTTACCTTCAGTTGCAATTTGTTTTAAGGCACTGACGATCCTCTTGCCATATGACAGCCTCTCTCTTGTTGAGATTGAGTGGGCATTTTTGGCAACGAGTTATTTGTAACTGCTGGTTTGATTGAACTCACCCTAACAGATTCTTGTTGTTGAGTTGTAAAATTGAAAAAAATTGGCTTGGCTTATTTAAGTGGTATCAGAGCCACGCATCCTGCCATCCTGTGAAACAAACCTTCTATGAGTGACAGAGAGCAGAGATACTTAGCGAGGGAATACAAGAAGGCTACCAGTCAGTTTCAGTGGCATCAGGCTCCGGAAGGTCAGACAGCTTCAGAGGTATTAAGAGCAAATTGGGAATCTTCTCCGGGAGAAGAAATGGGGGATAATGAGAGGACATCGGGTGGTACCAGAGAAGATAGTGGGAAGGGAAGAGAGAGATCGATAAGTCCAGGAAAAAGATTCGAAAGGAAGATGGATGCCTTAATGGATACGGTATCTCTCATGATGGGGAAAGTGGGTCAGAACACAACTCCACAAAGCAACCCAGGACATAGAGGAGAACACAGTGCCTCCAACCAGCATGTTGGACATGCTGCTCATCCTGCTTCAAACAACACATACATTTCTTTCAGGCCATTCAAACCAACCTTCTTGGCACCAGTAAACTCTCAACCTGATCCAGAAGAAAATACTTCATTTGTTGAACAGTTGAGACTCGGCTGTGCTGAGTATGATTCTCTACCTGATGAAATTAAGATAGATATGTCTTACAATGATTTTATGGATCATAAAAGAAAGAATAGAGGACAAGGAAGACATTATGAACAAAGAAAAACAACAATACATGGGGATTTGCATCAAGCGATCAACAAGGTTATGCTTCCACATTTTGATGGGAGTGACAACAATTCAGCCAGAGCTTGGATACAGAAGTTAGACAACTATCTAGCTCTTGGACCCATGGCAAAAGAGGAGATTAAGTTCGCTACGCTACAACTAGATGGGGTGGCGTACGAGTGGTGGTACCATGGCCTAGTCACCTTGGGTCATCAGTCTATCACTACCTATGATGAGTTCACCAATAGACCTATGATGAGTTCACCAATAGGCTCATAGAGAGATTTGAGAAAAAAGATCTTGAAGTGCATTTCAAAGAATTGGCACAGCTTAAGCAATAGGGCACAGTTGATGCCTACATAACTGAGTTTCAGAGACTTTTAGTCATGGTCACAGGAATCACTGAGAGGCGTTTGGTGATCCTATTCAGTGAAGGATTGATGGAGCCACTCAAAGGTTGGATTAAAGCTTTTGACCCACCCTCCCTACAGGAGGCAATGAAAAAAGCAAGAAACATGGAATGGGCTGCTCCTAAAGCAAAGTTTCAACCCAAGCCATCATTTCACAAAAGGGATAAAAGGAAAAGACCTCAGCATAAGGAGTTCAAACAGCATAAACCTCACGTCACAAGATTGGATCCTGAGACACTTAACGAACTCAGAAGAAAGGGGTTATGTTTCCGGTGTAGAAAAAAATGGTCCCAAGACCATATTTGCCCAAAAGGAGTCAAATTTCATCAAATTGAATACTATTCAACTGGAGAAAGTAATTCTGATTTTTCAGACCAGCAGTCTGATTTTGATAACAGCGAAGTGGAAAGAGCTCCAGAAGAGTCTGAAGATGAAAAGGGAAGTGGAGGTACCTTGGCTCAACTTTCAATCTTTCAAAGGAATGAATCCTTCAAAGTTCGAGGGATGATTAAGGGGCAGCGAATAGTTGCTTTGATTGACACTAGAGCAACGCATAACTTCATTGATGAAGTTGTGGTGGCAAAGAAAGGGCTGCAAACAGAAGAGTTTAAAGGCTTCAAGGTTATGGTTGCTGATGGGTTTCACATCTCGTGCACCAACAAGATCTCAAACATGACTATGCAATTGGGGAACTACGAAATCAAGGACGACTTCTATGTAGTCAACATTGGAGATACGGATGTCGTTCTAGGCATTCAATGGCTGCGTTCACTTGGAGAGATCTCTCTAAATCTGCAAACCATGGAGCTCAAGTTTCAATCCGATGGGAAGAAGGTAGTGCTAAGAGGAATGTCCATGGTGGTCCTCGGATTGTGTCATTCAAGAGAATGGCAAGGCTGATTCGTCATGATCAAGCTGAATGGGCTGCAAAATGTATAATTCTACCTGCTAGTCCGGTTGAAACAAAGAGAGACTATCCTCCCGATATTCAGTCTCTACTCACAAAGAAGAGCAAGGTGTTTGCTGATTTAGCTCCTGGACCACCTCCTGAACGGGGTTCGGAGCATGTCATAGAGCTCAAGGAAGGAGCTAAACCAGTTATTACAACTCCATATCGGTACCCTAAGAAACAGAAGGATGAGATTGAGAAAAACATCCAAGAACTCTTGGAGATGGGCTTCATTCGTCCAAGCAAGAGTCCCTTCGCTTCAGCAGTTGTTCTTGTGAAGAAGGAGGATGGTACCATCCGCATGTGTGTGGACTATCGTGCTTTGAATCAAAGCACCATCAAAAATCGATATCCCATTCCGATGATAGATGAGCTCATTCATGAGCTACACGGGGCCAAGTTCTTTTCAAAGATCGATTTGAGATCGGGCTACTACCAGATTCAAATGAGAGGATCTGATGTTGAGAAGACAACTTTTAGATGTCACTATGGCCACTTTGAGTTTCTCGTCATGCCATTTGGGTTGACTAATGCTCCTGCTACCTTCCAATCTTGTATGAACAGAGTCTTTCAGAAGCAGTTAAGGAAGTTTGTATTGATATTTTTTGATGACATCCTGATTTTCAACAAGACATGGGAAGAACATCTCAAGCACTTGGAGGAAGTGCTTAGCATCCTAGAATCTGAGAGCTTGTTTGCCAAAGAATCCAAATGTGAATTTGGAATGAAGGAGCTAGTTTACCTTGGTCACATAATCAGTGCTGAGGGAGTGAAGGTTGATCCTGAAAAGATCAAGGCAGTTGTTGATTGGCCACCTCCTGAGAACTTGACTCATATGAAAGGGTTATTGGGTCTTTGTGGATGTTACAGAAGATTTGTGAAAGGCTACTCACAGAATGTTGCTCCTCTTACTGACCTCACGAAAAAGGGGGCTTTTTGTTGGTCAGAAAATGCTCAAACTACTTTTGACAAGTTTAAGAGGATCATGAGCTCTTGTCCGGTTTTGGCTATTCCAGATTTTTCCAAGCCTTTCGAGCTACAATGTGATGCATCCGGTGAAGCAGTTGGGGCTGTTTTGATGCAAGACAAACATCCCATTGTGTTTGAGAGCAGAAAACTAAGAGGTGTTGAGAGGACCTACTCCATCTATGATAAGGAAATGCTTGCCATTATGCATGCATTAGCTAAGTTCAGATAGTATTTGGCGGGAAGCAAGTTTGTGGTCAAGACTGATCACAATAGTCTCAAACATTTCATGCATCAGAAGGATCTAAACGAGAGGCAACAAAAGTGGGTGAGTAAGCTTCAAGCTTACGATTTTGACATTGAGTATGTCAAGGGAAAAAACAACATTGTGGCTGATGCTCTATCTAGTAGACCCCATTTGAGCTCATTGTGTGAGCTTACTGCTGATTGAAAGGACATGTTGCTTACTGATTATGCCAAAAATCAGTTTGCAACCACCATCATTGAGGGTACTTTTCATGATGAAAGGTACAAGGTGGTTGAAGGGCTGATACACTACAAGGGTAGAATCTTTTTAGTGGCTGATTCTAAGCTTAAAAAGAAGATTTTGTTGACATTTCATGACATTCCGCTTGCTGGTCATCAAGGGTTCTTCAAGACATATAGGCAGATTCGGGAAAGATTTTCTTGGAAAGCGCTGAAAGGGGAAGTTCAACGCTACATTCAGGAGTGTCCCACTTGTCAAATGAACAAGAATGAACATACTCTACCTGCTGGTCTGCTACAACCTCTCCCTATTCCCAATAAAAAATGGGAAAGCATATCGATGGATTTCATCACGGGGCTGCCCAAGGTTCAAGGGAAGGACTGTATCTATGTTGTAGTGGATAGACTAACAAAATTTGTTCACTTCTTCGTCATTACCAGCTCTTTTTCAGCAGCCCAAGTTGCAGATATGTTTTTTCATGAGGTGTTTAGGTTACATGGGTTGCCGAAAAACATTGTGAGTGATAGGGACAGCAAGTTCCTAAGCACTTTTTGGCAAGAGGTCTTTAGAATGAGTGGTACAGTGCTTACTCCAAGCACTAGTTATCACCCCCAAACTGATGGGCAAATTGAGATAGTGAACAAGTGGTTGGAAGGCTATTTGAGAAACTATGTTTCGGAGCAGCAAAGAGCATGGGTGAAATGGCTTCACATAAGCGAGTATTGTTATAATTCTTCTTTTCACATGTCAATAAGGATGTCACCTTTCAGGGCTCTTTACGGTTATGAGGCTCCTAGCTTTGCTGATTTGGTGTTTGGTGATAGCAAAGCCCCTCAAGCCATGGATTTGTTGCAGCAGAGTCAGGATATCTTGAAATCCTTGAAGAACAACCTTCAGATTGCACAGAATCAGCAGAAGATGTACGCGGATCAGCGGCGTATTGAGTGCTCTTTTGAGATTGGAGATATAGTTTATCTTCGACTGCAACATACAGACAGTCTTCTCTCAAGAAGAGTGGAGCTAAGAAGCTCAAACCTCGCTTCTATGGGCCGTTCAAAGTTATCAGAAAAGTGGGAGCAATGGCTTATGAGTTGGAAATACCTTCGAGTATCAAAGTGCACAATGTCTTCCACGCATCTCGCCTCAAGAAGGCACTTGGACACAATGTTATTGCTTCATCACAGTTGCCACCTTTGGATGAAGGACAGTTAGTTTTGATTCCAAAAGAGATTCTTGATTCCAGAGAGCGTTCTTTAAGAAAAAGAACAATCCGAGAGTATTTGGTGAAGTGGAAGAACTTGCCTATGGAGGATGCGACTTGGGAGAATGACGAGATTCTACAGCATCCAGGCTTGAGATTGCTTGAGGGCAAGCAATCTTGGGGAGGGCGGACTGTAATGTCCCCTTCTCGAACATGATCTTTTCTATTGACCGTTGGCCTATTCTGGAAACCCGTAGGCTACTCGGGGGTGAAAATTAGGGTTTCATGTTTGGAGGTTGCTATTGCTCATGACTTGGTGATTGAACTGCAGATTCCTTCTGGGTTTTCCGTGAGCTTCGCGATGATGTGATTTTCTTGGCATTCCGCGCACCTTCATGAATTTACTATTTTTAGTAAATTCTATTTCTGGCAGTGGTCTTGTTGGCTTCAGCACGGTTGGCTCTCATCTTCAGACAATCCAGTTGGTTTGATCAATCTTGACCTTGGGAAGTATTTTTTGGTGTGATAATTCCAATTGATTTAAAAATGTTATATTTTAATGTTATAATACCCCCTTGGCCTAATCGCATAACTTAATGTTGTATTAATAGGTGGTCTTTAAGGGGTGGCGCCTCATTGAGGTAATTTTATAATTATTAAGGTCAAATTGAAGCTTTAAGTTGGACGCCAATATTGAAGAGATGAATTTCATTAAAGTCAAAAATGAAGCCTTGAAGAAAGTGACGCCCTTTCTTGGAGGGAAAAGAATTAGGGTTTCTAGAAGCTTTTGGAGGGGTCTTCACAAATTATAAAAGGACGTCTTGGGTCCTCATTTGGGCATCTGATATCTTGAGTAAAGTTATGCTGCCAAAATGGTGTTGGATTGCTTTGAGGAATGAATGCCTCCTAGCCTTGTGCTTGAGAGATAGCATCTAGTGGAGAGGTTTACTTATTGAGTGGATTCTGTAGTGAGTTTTGCATTGTAGCCTTTGAGTTTTTGCATTGTAGTTGTTGTGTTAAACAGTTGTATTTCAGTTATTTGCAAATTAATCGAAAATCTGGAGTGGCTGGAGTGTGTTGCAGATTGAAGTTTTGACTCATAACTCCCTGTGTGATTTTATTCTGGTTCTGGGTAGTTTACCCATTCATTTGCTAGTAAAGGGCGCCCCTTTTTGAGAAGTTTGGGATTTTTTTATGAAGTCATTTATTTTATAGAGCAAAATCGCCCATCCCTTGCAGCCGTACCATTATGTACTTGCATTGGGATTCGCACAAAAATAAATACAGAAGATTGGAGTCATTTTATGGTTCTTACTTGGGCGCCATCAGGTTAGGAAGATAATGCATTTGGTTTGAAGTCTTTAGGCTGAGTATTGATTGAGTTGTGAGCATTTTAGTGGATTCTAGGGTTGCTGGTTTTGCATATTAACATGTTGGTCTGTCAGATCAGATTTGAGAAATCTGCATTTTCTTCATGGACTAGTGTTAGGGAGTCCTGAAGGGCCTTGTGGAAGACACCTTTCTTATTGTAGCAATTTAAAGAGCATCTAATCCTTGATCTTGCAGGCATTCTATATCTCATTGTAAGACTAAATAGTAGTACTGTCAGCATTCCTCTTAATCTTGCTTTATCATGTTTTGTAATGCCTACTTTACATTCTGAAGTTACATTGTATTTCTTTATATCTCCGCCATATGGTCGCCTCATTTCCGTACTCGATTGGGTAGCACATACTTGGTGTTGAGTTTGCTTTCAGCACTTGTAGTGGTAGAGATCCTCTAACCATATGTTTGTCCATCTTGGACACATTCTTGGTTAGAGTTACCTTTCAGCACGCATTGAGATCCTCTGACCATATGTTCGTCCATCTTGGGCACATTCTTAGTTAGAATTACCTTCAGTTGCAATTTGTTTTAAGGCACTGACGATCCTCTTGCCATATGGCAGCCTCTCTCTTGTTGAAATTGAGTGTGCATTCTTGGCAACGAGTTATTTGTAACTACTGGTTTGATTGAACTCACCCTAACGGATTAGTGTTGTTGAGTTGTAAAATTGAAAAAAATTGCCTCGGCTTATTTCAGCCTATCAACAATTCACCATCTTTGCATTCTTATGAGTGGGAAGGTCAATTCAAGGTGTCCGTTGAAAAGGAAATTCAAGCTCTAGCCCAATTTGATCGCACACACAACTTGATTGAGGAACTTTATATGGAGGCTCAGTTTGAAGAGAGATGAAGAGGAGTTAAGGATGAAGTTGTTCCCCTTAATCTGCAACTTATCAAAGACTCTTTGGAGACATTTAAGCCAAAGTACATACACTTGATTAAAGATCGATATTATGCCATTGAATTTGCAAAGAAGACCTTCAGTTCTTTCCAAAGAAGTGAAAGAAGGGTGGATGAGCTTACTCTTGAGCTTGAGTCAACAAAAGATATGTTAGAAAATAGTCGAGTGGCATTAATGGAGGTAGAACTGCAGCTAGCTAATTTCAAACTTATCAGGGAGCAAGGGAATGAACAAAAAGTTGAAGAAATCATCACAAGAAAATTACAAAAAAGTCAGAAGTTGCATGTGCAGATTTGGATCAGCAAGATGAAAGGGATGACTTCCAAGTTTTTGACAATCCTCTCTTTGAAGTAGGTGCAGAAGCGACTTATGACAATCCTCTCTTTGATTTGAAAAAAGAGTCATGTAGTGAAGAGACCGAACATGAGACTAAGTATGGTTTCCTGTGTATGGATGATGTGATATCAAACCATGAGGATATGCTATGTTTTGTAATTAGAAATCTTTCGAGACTGCTTGATAATAAATGCATAAGTGGGTTTGAGGATCGAGTCTCCACTTGGGAAGTGTTGAATCGGGATGTTTTCAACATCCTTGACATCAAGATGTTGTCCAAACTCAGTTTGGTAGCTGCTCAAGATTTCATTACAGCCGCAAGGAATGAAGATTTCAAACTTGTTGCTCATGAAGTAGTGGAGAAAGATGGACCAAAACATGGTGTTTGCACATTTGTCAATCCATTCCTTTGGTTGAATGATGCTTTAGCCCTTGCTAGTCTATTTTGGGAGTTGGATTTGAGATCATCTAATGTTTCATGCTCCAATGTTGTTGAAGCTTTCATGGATAGGCTTCAAGGGCTCACTACAAGAGATATCAATTTCTTAAGTATACACTTAGTCCTTACTAGCACTTGGGGATGTGTTGAGTTTTCTTTTCAGTGTATTGAAAATCATTTTCAGTTGGGTATTGAGTTTTCTTTTCAATGTGTTGAAAATCATTTTCAGTTGGGTATCCATGCTTAGTATCCTCAACTTGGCTTGATGGAGCTTATTACATATGGAAAGGACTTTTGGAGGGATAATGTAATGACCCCTTCCTAGTGGAAACGCGTAAACTTAAATCTTGCATTCAAGGTATTTCCCAAAGGGACATTAGAAACATTAGAGATCAATAAATTTCAGTAATGATAACTTTTAAAAGCAAAGATGATATAAATACTTCATTCTTGTCAAAGGATAATTTATTTCCTCCTTATCACTCAAGCGAATAATTGCTTTATAATATATTCCATAAGTGCATTAGGGTAAGTACTAAACATCCTTCAAGAAAAACATTGATGGAATTCTATTATACTGTTCATCACCATATTGAACGAAAAGAGCCATTATGACTTGTAAGGCTCCAAGCATCACTATTTGCTCAATTATCTAAATAAGGATATATCATCATTTCTAATTGACTCACTTTATAAATATATATGTATATATATATCTTTATTCCTTTATAAAGATGTATGTAGGTATTCTATTTCAATATCATCATGCCTATAACATTATTCATATATACTTATATAGAACTTATGTCCTATTACTCATTATCAATTCTTTCTATATCTATGTATGTATAATTAAACAATCTTCAACCCTTACCTGATGGTTGCACAAACATTTATCCTTTCAACATATTACTTACCGCCCTTCTTTCCTTTGCGGGATCCTACGGAAGTCTAAAAACAGAGGCAATAGCTGGAGGTCGAGATTAGCAAAGGAGACTCACTCGTCCAGCATATAAGAGCTCAAGTAACCTTTGGAATGCCCTGAGGCTTCTCCAGACAAAAACGCCTAGCCTTGTTGAGCAAATATGACTCTCCCAACAGCCTCGAGAATGCTCTAGTCCTTTACGTGAATAAGTTTCAAATCTACTGTGTGATCTTTGTGCGTCTAGGATCATAATGTCACGCCAACTCAGAGAGTATTCAGGAACAAACAACTATGACTCCACATTCTCTACACCAGATGCTCCTCACAAGTCCTCATAAGGAACCCACGACCTTGGCCTAAGATGATATGATCCACCGCAACAATAGATAATGAACATCTTACTATTTTAGATTTTGTGTCCCATCGGTGATGATTATTTTGGCCTCCTCTTTCATTTCTTCTTGCAAGACCCGATAATATCTTCCATATAAACTCCTTTATCATGTTTCTTTAATCCTTCATTCAGTAATAGTTCTCCGCCACTCTCAGAATAGATTCACTCCCTTTAAGGCACGTCACCCCTCTTTCAAAGTTTTATGTTTTCATGGAGGCGCCAATATCATATTTATGTCTCTATCAAAATTGAACCGCCCCTTCCAATTCTTCGAAGCTCTTCCCTTTTATAATAAACGAGGCAGAGAGACACACCTTCTCAAAATGCGTCAAACTTTAAACATGCCTCTTGATCAATGTTCAACTAATATTCTCCTTTCACTTGAGGAAGACCGTCGCTCTTTTAATTATGATTTATTATTAGTTTCTTTTTATATGAATTCATGTTTTACGTTTATATTAATTTCATATATTCTAATATCTATTACATTATTATGATTTATTTAAATCATTTGATATTTATAATTATATTTGTCTTATCCTCATTTTGTATGTATATATATATATAATATTTATCTATATTGTATTTTAAAGATTATTATAATAATCCAAATATTTTATATTTATATTTTAGTAATTAAATTATTGTTTATTTATTTATTTGTATTTCCACTCTTAGTTATTTGGTGTCCTGTTTCAGGGACATGATAGATAAAGATCAAATTATTAGATTTTTTGTTAGTGTCCCCTTCTTTACCAACCACTTGACGGTCCCATTTGTTCATCAATTGTTCATCAACAAATGGATTGGAGAGAAATTTTGAGTATGGGTTGGAGAGATGAATGGTTGGTTGCTCTTGGGAGTAATCCTTGGCTAAGACGAGGGCAGATTTTGAGACTCGAGCTTGCTAATTGGAAGCAAACCAACCACCTTACATGGGGAGTTACTCTCATTCAGGAGAGTCGGTTCATCACTTCTTGTCAAAGAGGTGGTTGTTTTCAATTGGAGATTGCTCTAGTATGTTTTACAGCAAACTTCCACATGCTTTGGTTCATCATTCTAGAGGTCTTCGAGTGGGAACTGTAAGAGTTTTCAGAAGTCTTCATGGTAGTATTAGAATAATTCAAGGGAGGCATAGTAGAATCATGTGGAATTATGAGAATGAGTTTGATGAGCTCTTGCAAAAGATTGCTTTCCTCTTTGCAAGAAGATTTGGAGAAGTCACATATGTAGTCGTGGCTTTGTTAGATACCTTATGGAGATATGCTGAGGAGTTTGATTTTGAGTTGAGTAGACTATTCTTCCTATTTCCTAGGATTGTGATAGACAGTGGCATTGTTGATAATGATGACTCAAAGCTTTTGGGGCATGAGATGTTGCATGATATTGATTTCAGTCCTTTAAGAATTTTCAGTTTGAGTATCATGGATGGTAACATTTTGGAGTTACAAGGAAGGTTAGTGCAGATTTGGCATGATGTTTTCACTGATGTGATCAGAGTGGTGCAGCATCGGCATGGTGGGTCCTTCCTGAGACGGACATGGCACCCTCAGATCCTATTTGCTTTGGTCTAGATCAGTTTAAATTTTTCTAGAGTTGTGGTGGCATTGCTTGAGAACAAGCAATTTTGGGAAAGGCGGACTATAATGTCCCCATTTTTAGCACTACGCTTTCTAGTGACTATTAGCCTATCTCTGGATGCCTGTAGGCTAGTCAGATGCAGAATTAGGGTTTCCTATTTTCTACGAGGATACTTTGGCAGTTTTTTAGGCTTGCATGTTGAAGTTTTGCAGTTTGGATTTTGGATTCATTTGGGTTTTCAGAGAGCTTCGCAGTGGTGTGACATACAACTGAAACAGGTAACTTTTCTAGAATTACTATTTTTAGTAAGTTGCGACGGTTGCTCAAAATGTGGTTAAAATGCATTTTGACACACACTATTTTTAGCAGTCTGCTATTTATAGTAAGTGTTATTTTTAGCAGTGCTATTTTTAGCAAGGTTTCAATAGGCTAGTTCAAAGGCTATTTCAAGCAAGTTGGTTTGAGTAGTTGGTCTCCCGCACTCTTGGAGCTCATTTTGATAAATTTGATATTTTAGTTGAATTTATATTTTTAACGAAATTTTGGCTAAGGCTTGGAGGACACCTAGTTTAATGAAATAATGTTTAAGTGAAAAAAGTATTTCAAATGCTAATAAAGTTTCTTGAGGAGGTAATATTTAAGTCCTTAATAATGTATTTTTCACTCGATAAAGTGGGATGCCTAACTTGAGAAATACTGGCAATTTTAATAAAGTTATCTCTCCTCATGTTTAGAGGCCAAGTTAAGGAGGCAAATGAAGTTTGAATGAAATGTTAATGCAATTTGATGATGGTGAATGTGAATTTGAGTTGGGCACCCTAATTGGAGGGAGTTGAATTTGAATTTGTGGGAGAAAAGGTTATAAATAAGAGTGTTGGGCTTCATTGTTGGTATCCATTGAAAATTATAATGAAGTGTTGCCGAAATTGCTACTCACTTGCTTCGAGGAAGGCATACCTCCTAGCAAAACTTAGTCTTGTGCTTGCAAGATAGCACCTAGCTAAGCCTTGGACTGTTTTTTACCTAAGTTGTAGGGTTCGTACCCACAGGCCTCGAACCCGGTTCGGGTGCGAACCCGATATGGGTACGGGTGCGTGCCCAACGAGTATCTAGCCCAAAGGTACACGGACCCGAGGGTACCAGCCATGTACCCAGGCCAAGAGCGCACCCAGGCGAACCCACAGGGCTGGGCATGCATCCTGTGCGTACCCAACGAGTATCAAGCCCAAAGGTACGCGGACCCAAGGCTACCAACCACGTACCCGGGCGTACCTGGGAGAACCTACGGCCCAACACTTAAAAAGTGGGCCCAAAACTAAAAAAAAAAAAAAAAATTAATTATTATTTTGCCTCTTAACCCTAAAACGACCCAATATGAGGCCTCTCAACACTAAAACATTTCATTTTTACCTCTCATTTTGCTCTCCATATTTTCTCTCTATCTTAGCATTTTGAAGGGAGGTGATTGCATTCAAAGGAGATCGATTGTGGAGTGGCAAATAGCTTCTACAAAGGAGATTTAAGTGTTCAAGGTATGCATTTAAACCCTATTCTTTAATCTTTTGATGAATTTTTTTAAGTTTCTTAGTTTTTGATGGATTTTTTCAAGTTTGTGAAGAAGTTTTTGAAGTATATATATTTTTTTTCATTTTTTTATAGATTGCAACAATGACCAATAGTCAAAGTTCAGTGGGTGGGGAGGGAAGCCAAAAGTTCAAAATTGATAAAGGATCTCCTTTATGGAGTCATACCACAAGAATTTCAAAAATTCTTGGAGGTGAGGGGTTTGTTTGGAAGTGTAATTTTTGCAATACACAATATAATAGCTCCTATTACCGAGTGAAACTTCATTTTATGGGCCCTGGTGGTAAAGGGATTAATGTGTGAGGGCCCAGATAAGAAGGGGTTGTCTGCTGTACAAATAGCAGCATTTATAAAAGAACAAGAAGATGCTAACAAATTGGTTGCAAGAGGAAAACAAAGTAGTTACAGTTCCGGAAAGAAAAAAACATTACCCACTCAGATAGTTAGGCCCTCTAGACATCCCTTCTTGTCTATACCCTCTACGGAAGAAGAAGATGAAGAACCAGAAACCATCACCCACAAGAGAGGTCCATTAGAGAAGGCATTTAAAATGGAGGCAAGAGATATTTCTGAAGAAAAAATTGCACGTTGCCTCTATGGCAATGGTCTTCCATTCAACTTGGTGAGATCACCATATTGGTGGGACATGGTGTCAGCAATAAATAGTGCACCTCCTAGTTTCACAAGTCCTAGGTATGAAAAGGTGCGTACCACCTTATTGCAAAAAGAGAAGAAATCTGTAGAGGCCCAACTAAAACCAATTAGAGATTCTTGGGTTGGAAATGTGTATCTTATTGCTCGATGGATGGAAAGATTGCAAAAACCGTCCATTGATTAATGTTATTGCAGTGTCCCCCAAGGGGGCAATGCTTTTGAGGGCGGTTGACTGTGAAGGGGAAGTGAAAGATGCAGAGTTCATTTCCAGGATTCTCATTGACTCCATAGAGATGGTGGGTAGTGAAAATGTTGTCCAAGTAATTACAGACAATGCAAAAGTTTGTAGGGCTGCAGGTGCTTTGGTAGAGGCTAGATATGAGCACATCTTTTGGACACCGTGCACCGTACACTCCCTCAATTTGGTGATGCAAGCAATTGGCAACCAAATAGAGTGGGTGAAAGAAATATACCAGGAGTCTGAGGAGATCCAGATGTTTGTGACAAACCACCATATGTCACAAGCAATTTTCAAAACTTTTTCAAGATTGGAATTGTTGAAGGTAAATTTAATTTATTTAGTTTCATTTATCATTTATGTCATGTTTTACATAATTGAATAAAATAATTTTTTGCATTATTTACATATTTTAAATGTGTTATTAACTTACTAATTACTATTAACATGTTTTTAGGTTGCCGAGACCCGCTTTGCATCTCACACAATTGTTCTGAGACGACTTGTGAAGGTGAAAGATGCATTGAGTCAAATGGTTATTAGCAACCAATGGGGTATATGGAAGCAATCAAATTCAGAGAGGGCCCAAAAGGTCAAGGCATTGATCTTGCATGATGATTGGTGGGATCGTGTGAATTATGTATTGGAGTTCACTGAACCTATTATGTCTATGCTTCGGTTTGCTGATATAGATGAACCATGCTTGGGGGATGTCTATGATAGCATGGACACAATGTTGGAAAAAATAAAAATAGAAATACAAAAAAGAGAGAATGATCCTGAAGACACCTTTTACAAAAGGGTGGAAGCAATTGTTCTTCATCGTTGGAACAAGATGACAACTCCATTGCACCTCCTTGCATATGCCCTATCTCCGAGGTACTATACCACTGAAGTACTTTCTATCCCAAGGAGAATACCGCCATATAGAGATTCTGAAGTTGCTAATGGGTATAAGACGACATTTAGTAGAATGTTCAGTGATCCAGAAGTGCATGCAAGTGTCATGAGAGAATTTGGAATGTTTGACACAGGAAAATCAAAAAATCATAATGCTTCTGTTGCTAGAGACCAATACAAAATGGATGATCTTACATGGTGGTACCTCCATGGTCAAGATTATATGTACCTCCAACCTCTTGCAATCAAGATCCTCTCACAAGTAAGTTTTTTTTTTTTGCCACTTGTATTGTAAAATTTAACACTTAACATTCTTGAATTTATCTTGCATTTTTTATTTTTAATTTTGTTGGTTTTCTCTCCAGGTTGCAAGCTCTTCTGCCGCTGAACGGAATTGGAGTACATACTCCTTTATCAACTCAGTGAAGCGTAACTGGTTGGCTGCAAAAAGAACTGAAGACTTAGTGTATATTCATTCCAATTTGCGTCTTCTGTCACATAAGGATCCTCAATACAAGCAGGGGGCAGCGAGGCTTTGGGATGTAGCACCCGAGTCTACTGACTTGGATGCAACCATTCAAGATCTTGCTAGAGCCACTATGGATGATGTGGGTGATATTGATGACATATCACATGGTGTTGGATCCACTTTGGGTTCAAATGATGATGATTTTGAAGTTCAAACCGCTCAAACTCCAAGTCACGATGATTCTGACAATCCTTTTGATGATTGATGAGCACTTGAACAATGAGCATTGAATCATGTTTCAATGTTTCATGAACTACATTTTGTAATTCAATAATTTTATTTGAATATTTTTCAACTATCAATTGGCGTTTAATATTTATCTTTGGCATTTGGCATTGATCAATGATCAAGTATCATACTATGAAATGATTTAGTTTTACAATTCTCTATATTTCTCTTATTTTTTTGTATATATAATACATA
>VDFB02049250.1:0-19063 GCA_007258455.2 Sequoia sempervirens | reverse complement strand
AATTACACCATTGTAGTAATTATACAGTGGTGTCATGAAACCACATGAAATATTTGGAAAGGGGATTCAATCAACTGTGGATTTGATTAAGGAGGCATTCAAGAGCAAAGTCATATGTAGTAAAATTTAGAGGAGATCTAGGGAAAGGCAATTAAATCATTTTGGGGAATTCCATTTTGATGATTGAGAGAAGGGGAGTCGATTCAAGTACTCCAGTATACACATTGTATAAAGCAAATTTATGAGAAATCATAACTTTCTAGTCAATCTAATTGACTTGAGAAAAGACTTGAACCACATTTAA
Organism: Sequoia sempervirens; assembly: GCA_007258455.2. NCBI lineage: Eukaryota > Viridiplantae > Streptophyta > Pinopsida > Cupressales > Cupressaceae > Sequoia > Sequoia sempervirens. The sequence goes on along the minus strand of VDFB02049250.1, from coordinate 18,759 downwards.
AACCATGGACCTCCAACAAAGAAATGAATGGAAACTACAGAAGGGCATGCCTTGAGGCAGGTACATGGACATCCCTAAAAACATAAAAGAAATGGTTGTTGAAGTCAAACGAACCATGGCACAAGGTATTGTTGCACCTGGGAGTCCACATTAGGTGAATTATTTAATTGAATGCCTCTAAGTGACTTCAATTTAGTAAATGCTCGAGCCATCACCAACATAATGCATAGAATAGAATGTTGGAAAACCTTCAAAAACCGTCAAGCAAACATATTGGAAGGAGAGACTTAGAGCTTCTAGAATAGGGAGCAAAGCCAAGGCGCGACTTGGAATAGAGTTTGAGAATGCCATCGTTGCATGATACCGTGGAATGCATTTATTGGGTAAATCTTCAAAAGTTTTTAAGGGAATACAGGGGATTGACCCACAGCTGTGAACAAAATGATTTGTTGAAAAGGCATTAGAAACTTTCAAACATATGCATTTGGCTCAAATGCAAGAAATGGGACACACCATTGTAGTGAGTAGAGCCTTTGCATATTGGAAGGAGCGAGCCAATATTAGGGATGCAAAGAGTAACAAGCCTCAGGAAAAGCTCAAATGCACCATGGAGATGGTTGATATGGGAGCTTCAATATTATGTGCAAGGAGAAAGGCTGAACTTGCTGATGTTTCATCATGGGAAATCGATGGTTGTCTGAAATTCCATTGATGTTGCACACACACATACAAGACAGATACATTTAAAAGGCTCCAATAACCTTTAAACGAGTGCAATGAATAGGAGATTAGGGTGCAACGACCATGATCAAAGAGGGGAAATTGCAGAGCATGGATGTGAAGGAGATTAGGGAAAAAAATTGAAGGCCATCCAATGGTGGAGAATAAAGAATGAAATGTAGTAAGATACTAACCCTCCCCCACCAAATTGCAATATGAAGGTGCATGACCTTTAAAATATGTGAAATGGCGAAAATGCGACACATGGCATGTGGGCCCAGGTGAAATCATGGGTTGAGAATGTTGAAAGGGCCCAGTGATTTAAATGTTTCATTTTTGCTTTTTGTTTACAGAAGCAAAATTTTTGAAGTCTTTCTTATTTGCCTGAGGAAATATTAAAGGGCATGAGTATCAAACAAATGGTGGGTCTGAGGGAAATTTTTAAATGCAACTTGAAGGAATGGAAAATAATTTAAAACTATCGGTGCTATGGTTTTCCCAATAAATTAAAAAGAGGCTAGGCGTTAATGAGACTAAAGTGGGCTCGATGGCATAAGTGTTTTAAATGCTCTCAAGAGTAAAGTAATTTTAAACCTTGCAGAGATTTTAAATGAAAGGAAGAGCTTCAGGTAAAGGTAAAGTGAAATTGTGAAATATGTGCACATGGTGAATAAAAGTATAAAGTAAAATCTTGTGTTGTTTTCATCGAAGTGAAAAAGTGGGTAAATGTAAATTGCAAGTGAGATATTCTCTCTGGAGAATAAAATATAAAAGTGAAACATTCTATTGCTGGCAGTAAAATACAAGTGAAATAAAATATTTTATTCACTGGAAGTGAATAAAATAAAGTGCAACTCCAATCTATGAAGGGAAAAACAAGAATAAAAGGCAGAGATAAACGAACAGGAAAACAAATGAATTTTCACGGGCACAAGGAGGCATTTTCACGCAGTTTCTAAATGGAATGGAATTCCATCACATGGGCATATTTTTTGTTGAAAAACAACACACAACAAAGATAGATGAAGAGGCAAAGTTTGTTGCAGAGAGAGGAGAGAGGCTTTTCTGTTGTGGATCAACAGTGAGGAGGTTTCCAAATGGCATCTCCAGATCAGCTTTAGGGCTTCTTCTGGATACTTCTATTCTTCTATTTCTCATCTTCTCTTCTCATGATTCAGGGTTATGGGATTTTGTATGGGGACGGGTAGATAGAAAATGTTAAGTCTGAGTCATTTCTTGAGCCTGTAAGCTATAATTTTTTATTTCATGAGCAAATACAACCAGTTTATGCAAATAAATCATGAAAGTGTGTGCACATTCATGAATATCGTCAAATTATCTCCATACTTGTACACGTTTAATCATATGAATTCAATAATACAAAGTATCTTTGAGTTTGTCATCTCAAATTTCATGAGATTGTGTTATTTGTTTATGGGTCTATTTCAAGGAAATGGTTAAATGCTTTGAGTAGATAACAGTGATTTCAAGTGTGCAGGTTGGATTTGGTAAGGAGAATTTGATTGATAATAGGAGTGGGATTGTTTTTGATAAATGGAAAAACAGATTTTGAAGGGATCCGAAACCCTTATACAAAAAGAGCAAGGCTGTAGAAAAAGACAACAAGCAGCCAACAAAAAAAATCAGCTCCACAACAAGACCAATCAAGATTTACAATTTACACTTTTCTTGTGGGAGCAGAGAATCATGTCGAAAGAAGGCTTAGAGGATTTAACTTTTTTTCCTTTAACTGTGATCCAACCTTCTTCCACTTGCGTGCGCTTTACCATGCCAAACTAGCTCACTACTTTCATGAGTATGAAAGCCAGCAGCTAGTGACAATGGAGATTCATCTTGATTCCTTTGCGCAGCTAAAGACTTCACAGAAGATCCGCCAGAAAGGGAAGTCGAAGCACAATCACCTAAAGTGATAGACTTAGACTCAATAGGGGAAGCCCTGGTGTCCCCGCCATATGAAACGATAGGAGTGGGCGTCCCAAGACCCAATGATTCAGAAACAACCACTTCAAAAAAACTCTTATTTTGATAAGCTTTCTTCTCAACAGTATAATGATGTTGAGAGGCACCTTTCCACCAAGTAGCTGTCGTAGTTTTTTTCTCTAATCCATAATGTGCAGCCGCATGCCCAATATTGAAGCATCATCTACACTGGAAGGGAATCCCTCCATAATCCAAAGATTGGACCCAAGAGCCTTTAGAAGATTTAAGAAGGACTTCAGTAGGCAGCCCTTTTGAAACATTTATTTCAACCAGAATGAGAGCATAGGTGGAATGAAGAATGTCAGAAGATTCATCATCCACCATCAAGAAATCACCAAGGGCATCACCCACTTCCTCCAGAAGAGAGTCATGCCAAAGGTGAAGGGGGAGATTGGGCTATCTAACCCAAATCGGGAATTTAAGGCATTAATAATTTAAATCCATTGGTTGAATGTCATTTGCTGATGAATTCTTTTTATGTGTTTGACTCCATGGCTCAAAATTAGGCAATGATTTATCTTGGAGCTTAGTGCATCTCATAAAAGTTTTATAAATTCAAAATCGTTTTAATTCCCTATGTGTTGTAGTTATCTCTGTTAGAGTAATAAGTTATTATGCTTAATTAATTATATCACATTGATTAATTAATTAAGTCACTTATTCCTCTTTATTACTTAAGCTAAACTTAGGCACATTAATAATTAATTAATTATTAATTATTAAGTGTGCACACTAGGGTTTCATTTAGGGTTTCAAGAGTTTTCTTGATCTCCTTCATAAGGACACTCACATTGTACGAACATTCTTAATGTATTTTACCCAGAGGTTTTACAGAGCATACTTTTGCCCTTCATATCTTTTGCATGCATTGTGTATTCATCTTGTAATGTAGGTGATCTTGGATTCTAACATGGTATCAGAGCTCCAGACCTACAGCTGCATGTTCATGATCTGAAGATATGGCCTTTCAGTGAGATTCAAGTGCAAGGGTTTCCACATGCAATTTTTTGATTGAATCTGGGGGTAGCCTAATTTTCTGGGCATTTTAGGACAAAACGGACCTCGCCATTGAGTCCGCAACGCCCAAAAACCCCCATTTCATATAAAATTTGTCTATTTTGGTGCAAGTTGCCTGAGGCAAAAAATTTCGTCTCGAGGGGCCATAATGGCCTCCCCAAAGACTCCGCGCGATCGCAGCGAAATTCAAAAATTAAAAATAGCGGTTCTTGGAACTCTCTACCGGCACCTCCAATTCATAGGCCTCACTGGCGCCACTCAAATGGCCATTCACAATATCGCCACCGAAAGGTGGCTCCCCCACTTCTCCGCCTTTGGCCTCGGCCTCTGCCTCGCCTTCGGCCGGGTCCTATGGAAGACTGTGGCCTCAAGGCCCGTAAGCATAAGTGTAGAATATTCAAGGGTTGCAAAATATGCCACCAGACAAATAATATTCCTCGGTTAACCGCAAAGATATTCCCGGCCGAAGTTTCCTAGGGGCCAATTTTTGCGGCGACGCCCGGTGACCTAATCACAAATTTAATTCGTGGAACTGGCGATCGCCAAGATGATCGCCGCTGGGTATTGTACCGCCTATATGTTCCTCCTAACCCTAGTTTGCCCTAAAAGAGCAGTTTTTTTCTTTTGGCCATAACTTGGGCATACGGTATCAAAATCGGGCAAACGAGATATCGCCGGAAAGCTAGTTCCGAGCACTTTCCAGTAGTGCTGTTTATTTTTCAGTATTTTACTGTTTTTCTGCATTTATTGCTGTTTGAAGTCGATACCTTTATGCTCCGGCTCATAACTTTTTACACGACTTCCATTTTGCCTCTGCTTGAAGCTGCCTGGAAGGTATTGAGGGAGCCCTCGTGCCTGCCCTTCTGTCCGCCCACTTAGTCCAGATTTGGGTCTGGATGGGTTGTTTTACGATTACTTGATATTTTGGCGCTAGAGTGCATCTTGCATCTTTCGCACTTCATTTTCGCACACATCATTCAATAATTGCTTTGCTGCTCTATAGATTCCAGAGTTGTTCCATTGAGTTTTTGAGTGTTCCGCGGCATCGGTTTTCTCGTTGCTGTTTTAATCATGATTCCTTGAGTCAATCGCTGACTCATCCGGTTTCAGTAGTATACAGAAGAATATTTCCGTGCTTGCCTATATCAAGTTCCAGTGTTACTCTACAGAGTTCTTCCAGTGCTTCTTTGCAGCATGTTATCTCATTGTAAGGGGGGTTTTGTCCCACTGGGTTTTTCCTTCTCTTACTCTTTCTTGCATTTGTAAATGGGTACCTGATCAGGCCTAGTTGCCAAGACCCATCTTTGCTTTCATGCATCTTATTCTAGTGTTTTAGCTTCTTCCTAAGTTCATCTTAAGGGGGGGTGTTAGAGTAATAAGTTATTATGCTTAATTAATTATATCACATTGATTAATTAATTAAGTCACTTATTCCTCTTTATTACTTAAGCTAAACTTAGGCACATTAATAATTAATTATTAATTATTATGTGTGCACACTAGGTTTCATTTAGGGTTTCTTGATCTCCTTCATAAGGATTGATCATATTGTAATAATTGATTCTCTTAATGCATTTTACCTAAAGGTTTACAAAGCATATTTTTGGTTCTTCATATCTTTTGCATGTGACAGTATCATCTTGCATGCGGATCTTTTGATTCTAACAATTCCCAGTTCCAAATAGTTGATATTATTGATAAACAACCAATTCTATTTGGTATTATCCTATTATGTTGAGCTATTAAATGAGATTATCTATTGTTGTTAATGTTTATGATGATGGTGCAGAGTTTGTAAACGCATTAAAGGATCACCCTCCCGGGTCTTGCAAAGCCCAAAGTGTAGGAGAGGTCTTAAAATCCTTATCAATTGGTCCTCCTTTGAATTGGAAATTCCAGGTAGATCAACCTCCCTTAATATGCTCATCATGAGCATCTATCTCAGAACTCTGTGAACTCTCCTCATCCAATCCATCCAATTTTTCTTCAACACGTTTATCTTCATGCTTCTGAGTATTTGTCTCAAAATTCATTGTTCGAGAAGTATCCTTCTCCTTTGGTTGTTCTTCTCCTATATAAGATCTAAATTCCCTGAAAATCACATCTCTAGATAAAGTAATTTTTTTGGGTTAGAGGATTCCAAAGCTTGTAACCTTTTACATTTTCACCATAACCTATGAATATAAATTTATGTGCTTTTTTATCCAACTTAGGCTAATTTTCTTTATGCACATGAACAAAAGCCTCGCAACCAAAGATCCTTAAATGTGCAACACTAGGTTTCTTTCCTAAGCACATTTCATAAGGGGTTTTATCTTCAATAGATGAACTAGGAGATCTATTGATTAAATAACAAGAAGTACTTACAACCTCAACCCAAAGGCACCAATCTAGCGTAGCACTACTTAACATACTCCTAGCTCTTTCCATTAAGGTTTGGTTCATCCTTTTTGCTACTCCATTTTGTTGAGGTGTATATGGAGTAGTTTTTTGTTTCACAATTCTTGCATGATTACAATAATCATCAAATGTAATGTCCCCATTTCAAGCCTGACATTTTCAGTGACCGTTAGCCTTTCTTTGGGAACCCGGAGGCTAGTCGAAAGTTAAAATTAGGGTTTCCTAATTTTGAGGAGATCATTGCTCGGAGATGATAGTTTTAATGGCGGATTCCTTCTGGGTTTTCAGAGGGCTTCGCAGTGGTATGTTCGTCTCAGCATTCAGAGTACTTTTTGGAATTTACTATTTTTAGTAAATTCTATTTTTGGCAGTTTCCAGATGTGCTTAGGATGGTTGACTCCCGGCTTCAGAATGATCAGTTAACTTCTTCAGTTTTGGCTTCAGGGCACTGTCGGAGAAGTAAGTTAAGTCATTTAAATTAAAAAGTCACGTTTTAATTATTATAATTAAACGTTGACCATGGGCTTAGACTTAATGACTTAATGTTGTGTTTAAAAGGTGGTTCCTTGAGGGGGGCGCCTTCATTATGAAATGATTTAATATTTCCCTAAGTCAAAGCAGGGTATGATGGGCGCCTTAACCAAAGTATGATGTTTTAATTAAAATATCATTTATTAAGCCTTGAGGAGAAAGTACGCCCAATCTTGAGGAGGGTGAAGTTTGACCTAAAAGTTGATTTTAGGGTTTTGCAAAGTCAATTGAAGGTTATAAAGAGGAGTCTTGGTGCATCATTGGGGTTATCTTGGAAATTACACTGTTATGCTGCCGGATTGATTCTGGATTGCTTCGAGGGATGAAGACCTCCTAGTTTGGGCATCGTTTCATGTTTGCAAGACAACATCTAGCGGTGAATCATTGTATTGTGAGTTTGCAATTTAGTTCATGCATTATCTTTCAGCTTATAGCATATTTAGATCTGATTTAATAAATCATAGGTTTCAGCTTATTGCATTATTGTAGACAGTAGATTTGAAGTTTTAATCATATCTTGTAAAAGACCAAAATTTTGCATATGGGTATTGTATTTTCTTCATCATAGGTACCAGGCGTCCTTTCCTTCCAATTGGTAGATTTTATGAAGCTTCCTTTGATTTTATAAAACAGATCGCCCCTTTTCCTTTAGGCCGTACCATTCAGCATTGTCTTGGTATCCGTGCAAAGTAAATTGAAGGCTTTTAGATCTGTGTTTAGGGTCTGTCTTAGGCATCTTCCTTACTAGACTATATTGCATTTAATTTCGAGTGAATTGGGCAAGTTAATCTTGAGTTACGAGCATTTGATTGGGTTCTTAGACTGCTGATTTGAAACAACAAAGTACAGATTTCTGGTCATTCAAGAAAACAGCAGTGTCATTTCTTATTCATTGTGAGATTTTAATTTGGCATATTGAATCAAGCCAAGAATTGATGATGATATTGTAATGGTTGATAAATCCAGCTCTAATCTCTTGACAGGCATATCAAATTCATTTGTAAACTGACCAGTAGTACTGGCAGTCCTTCTTGCTCGCTTAAATCTGGTTGTAATTCTAATTTTCACTCAAGTTATTGTAATAGTTAGAACTCCACCCTATGGTAGCTACTGCCTACTCTGGGTAGCAAGCACATTCTGGGTGTCGAGTAGTTTCCTTTCTCAGCATTTATCTTTCAGCATTTGTTTTGTAACCACTCCGTCATATGGTCGCCCCTCACTCCATCTTGGATTGGGTAGCACATACTTGACGTTGAGTTCTTTCTGCAATTAGAATAAAGATCCTCTGACCAATGCTCACCATCATCGGTGCCATTCAGGTTAGAGTTACAGCATAAGCATTTTCTTTCAGATCCCCTGACCAATGCTCGCCATCATCGGCGCCATTCTGGTTAGGGTTGCTTTCTTGCACGTTTAGGTTTATCCATCTAACCTTAACGGGTGCACTGTTGTAATGTTGTAATCTGATAAATTGTGAAAATCGAAAAAAATTGGCTCAGAATATTTCAGTGGTATTAGAGCCAAGATCCTGCCAGCCTGTGATCAGTCTGTCTATGAGTGACAGAGAAAAGAGATACTTTGCAAGGGAAGACAAGAAAGTTGGAAAATAGTTCCAGCTTCACCAGCCTCCAGAGGGTCAGACAGTTTCAGAAGTCTTGAGGGCTCATTGGGAGTCTTCTCAGGAATCAGCTATGGCAGAAGGTGAAAGATCAGTTGGTGGTAACGAGAGGGTTACCAACAGTAGAGATGACAGTGGTAAGGGCAGAGAGAGGTCCATCAGTCCCGGACAGAGATTTGAGAAGAAGATGGATGCGTTAATGGATATGGTTTCACTCATGATGGGAAGAGTAGGCCACAATACCATTCCGCAAAACAACTCAAGCCATAGAGGGGAGCATAGTGCTTCCAATCAGCATGATGAGCATGCAGCCCGAACGGTGTCCAACAACACTTACATCACGTCCCGACCTTTCAAACCCACCTTTGTGGCTCCTGTAGTCACTCAGCCAGATCCTGAAGAGAATGCTTCATTTGTGGAGCAGTTGAGGCAGGGCCGTACAGAGTATGACTCTTTACCCGCCGACATTAAGATGGATATGTCCTTCAATGATTTTATGGATCATAAGAGGAAAAACAAAGGCCAAGGGAGAACCTTTGATCAACGAAGACCATCAAATCAAGGGGATTTGTACCAAGCTGTCAACAAAGTTATGCTTCCACACTTTGACGGAAGTGACTCAAGTTCAGCCCGAGCTTGGATTCAAAAGCTGGATAATTATCTAGCTCTCAGACCAATGGTGGAAGAAGAAGCGATCAAGTTCGCTATGCTACACCTTGATGGGGTGGCGCACGAGTGGTGGTACCATGGCCTCGTCACTCTGGGTCATCGTTCTATCACAACATATGATGAGTTCACCACTAGGCTCATCGAAAGGTTTGAGAAAAAAGATCCTGAGATCCATTTCAGGGAGCTTGCTCAACTGAGACAGTATGGCACAGTTGAAGCCTACATCGCGGAGTTTCAGAGACTCTCAGTCATGGTGACTGGAATCACAGAAAGGAGATTGGTAATTCTCTTTAGTGAAGGGTTGACAGAACCCCTCAAAGGCTGGATTAAAGCCTTTGATCCTCCAACACTGCAAGAGGCCATGAAAAAGGCAAGAAACATGGAGTGGGCTGCTCCTAAGGCGAAATTTCAGTCAAATTCCCCTTTTCAGAAAAGGGATAAAGGAAAAAGGCCTCAGTATAAAAATAATTTGAGACCTCAGAACAAGGAGTTCAAGAATCGCAATCCCCATGTTACCAGGTTGGATCAAGAAACCCTGAATGAACTCAGAAGAAAGGGGTTGTGTTTCCGGTGTCAGGAAAAATGGTCTCAAGACCATGTTTGCCCAAAAGGGGTCAAGTTCAATCAGATTGAGTACTATTCTGCTGGGGAAAGTAGTTCTGATTTTTCCGACCAGCAATCTGATTTTGAAGGAAATGAAGAAGATAGAGCTCCAGAAGAGTCCGGAGATGAGAAGGGAAGTGGTGGAGTTTTAGCTCAACTTTCCAGTTTTCAAAGAAATGAATCATTTAAGGTTCGTGGTATGGTCAAAGGGCAGCGAATCGTTGCTTTGATCGATACGGGAGCAACTCATAACTTCATTGATGAAGTTGTGGTAGCCAAGAAGGGGCTACAAATAGAGGAGTTCGAAGGATTCAAGGTCATGGTTGCCGATGGATTTCATATTACTTGCACTAAGAAGATATCTAACATGACCATGCAGTTGGGTAACTACGAAGTCAAAGATGACTTCTATGTTGTTCACATTGGGGATACTGATGCAGTTCTAGGTATCCAATGGCTGCGATCTCTTGGAGAGATCTCGTTGAATCTGCAGACTATGGAGTTGAAATTCCAATCCGATGGGAAGAAGGTGGTGTTGCGAGGAATGTCAAATGGTGGCCCTCGGATTGTGTCATTCAAGAGGATGGCAAGGTTGATACGTCATGACCAAGTGGAATGGGCTGCTGAGTGTATGATTCTTCCAGCAAGTCCAGTTGAAATGAAAATAGAGCATCCTCCTGATATCCAGTCTTTACTCACCAAAAAGAGTAAAGTGTTTAATGATTTACCTCCTGGACCCCCTCCTGATCGAGGTTCAGAACACATCATTGAGCTCAAGGAAGGAGCTAAACCGGTGATCATAACTCCATACCGGTATCCAAAGAGGCAAAAGGATGAAATCGAGAAGAATATCCGAGAACTTTTGGAGATGGGTTTCATACGCCCAAGCAAGAGCCCCTTTGCTTCTGCAGTGGTTCTTCTCAAAGATTGATCTGCGTTCGGGTTACCATCAGATACGGATGAGGGGATCAGATGTGGAAAAGACAACTTTCAGATGTCACTATGGCCACTTCAAATTCTTAGTCATGCCATTTGGTTTGACTAATGCACCGGCCACCTTTCAGTCTTGCATGAACCATGTGTTTTAGAATCAGTTAAGGCGGTTTGTGTTGATTTTTTTTGATGATATTCTAATCTACAGCAAGACTTGGGGAGATCATCTCAAGCACTTGGAGGAAGTGCTTAGTATTCTGGAGTCTGAGAGTCTGTTTGCTAAAGCTTCCAAATGTGAATTTGGAATGGAAGAATTATTGTACCTTGGCCACATCATCAGTGCTGAGGGAGTGAAGGTGGATCCGGAGAAGATCAAAGCAGTGGTTGATTGGCCACCACCGGAAAATTTGACTCAGTTGAAGGGTTTCCTGGGTCTTTGTGGTTTCTATCGGAGGTTCATTAAGGGGTATTCTCAAAATGCTGCTCCCCTTACTGATCTCACCAAAAAGGGAGCCTTTGCTTGGTCAGAAAAGGCTCAAGTTTTTTTTGACAAATTTAAAAGAATCATGAGCTCGTGCCCAGTTTTGGCTATCCCTGATTTCTCCAAGCCATTCGAGCTGCAATGTGATGCATCGGGTGAAGGAGTTGGTGCTGTCCTGATGCAAGACAAACACCCTATTGTGTTTGAAAGCCAAAAATTAAGGGGTGTGGAAAGGTCATATTCCATTTATGACAAAGAGATGCTTGCCATTATGCATGCATTAGCCAAGTTCCGACAGTACTTGGTGGGGAACAAATTCGTGGTTAAGACTGACCACAACAGCCTCAAGCATTTTATGCATCAGAAAGATTTAAATGAGAGGCAACAGAAATGGGTGAGTAAGCTGCAAGCTTACGACTTTGACATTGAATATGTCAAAGGGAAAAATAATATTGTGGCTGATGCACTGTCGAGGAGACCTCATCTTAGCTCATTGTGTGAGCTTACTGCAGATTGGAGAGATATGTTGCTTGCTGATTATGCAAAAAATCAGTTTGCAACCAGCATCCTGGAAGGTACTTTCCATGATGAAAAGTACCAGGTGGTTGAGGGATTGATTCAGTATAAGGGAAGAATCTTTCTGGTGGCTGATTCTAAGCTCAAGAAGAAGATTCTTTTGAACTTTCATGACATTCCGGTTGCTGGTCACCAAGGTTTTTTTAAGACCTATAGGCAGATCCGAGAAAGGTTTTCTTGGAAAGGTTTGAAGAGGGAGGTTCAACGCTACATTCAGGAATGTCCTGTTTGTCAAGCAAATAAAAATGAGCATACATTGCCAGCCGGTTTGCTGCAACCACTTCCAATTCCCAATCAAAAATGGGAAAGCATTTCAATGGATTTCATCACTGGGTTGCCCAAGGCCCAAGGGAAGGATTGCATTTATGTGGTAGTTGACAGATTAACCAAGTTTTCTCATTTCTTTGCCATTACCAGCACTTTTTCTGCAGCCCAAGTTGCAGATTTGTTTTTTCGAGACGTGTTTAGACTTCATGGTTTTCCAAAGAATATTGTAAGTGATAGGGACAGTAAGTTCCTAAGTACCTTTTGGTAGGAAGTTTTTAGAATGAGTGGTACTGTGCTCACCCCAAGCACGAGTTATCACCCCCAAACTGACGGGCAAACAGAGGTGGTAAACAAGTGGTTGGAAGGCTACTTGAGAAATTATGTGTCAGAACAACAGAAGGCTTGGGTTAAGTGGCTGCACATAGGCGAGTACTGTTACAATTCTACCTTCCATATGTCAATCAAAATGTCTCCCTTCTTGGCACTTTATGGGTATGAAGCACCCAGCTTTGCAGATTTGGTGTTTGGTGACAGCAAAGCACCATTAGCCAAGGATTTGTTGCAGCATAGTCAGGACATAATGAGATCCTTGAAGGATAATTTGCAGATTGCACAAAAATCAGCAGTGGTTGTGCTGCACAGGCGTGTAGAGCGTTCTTTTGAGGTTGGGGATATGGTCTATCTCCGTTTACAACCTTATAGACAGTCTACTCTCAAGAAGAGTGGAGCTGAGAAGCTCAAACCTCGCTTCTATGGGCCATTTAGGGTCATCAGAAAGGTTGGGGCTGTAGCTTATGAATTAGAGCTACCTTCAGATAGCAAAGTGCATAACGTCTTCCACGTGTCTCGCCTCAAGAAGGCACTTGGACACAATGTAGTTGCTTCTTCACAGTTGCCACCGTTGGATGAAGAAGGACAGTTGGTTCTAGTTCCCGAGGAGATACTTGATGTCAGAGAACGTTCCTTGAGGAATAGAACTATCAGAGAATATTTGGTAAAGTGGAAGAACCTGCCTATGGAGGATGCCACTTGGGAAAATGATGAAATATTGCAGCATCCTAGTTTGCGATTGCTTGAGGACAAGCAATCTTGGGGAGGGCGGACTGTAATGTCCCCATTTCAAGCCTGACATTTTCAGTGACCGTTAGCCTTTCTTTGGGAACCCGGAGGCTAGTCGGAAGTTAAAATTAGGGTTTCCTAATTTTGAGGAGATCATTGCTCGGAGATGATAGTTTTAATGGCGGATTCCTTCTGGGTTTTCAGAGGGCTTCGCAGTGGTATGTTCGTCTCAGCATTCAGAGTACTTTTTGGAATTTACTATTTTTAGTAAATTCTATTTTTGGCAGTTTCCAGATGTGCTCAGGATGGTTGACTCCCGGCTTCAGAATGATCAGTTGACTTCTTCAGTTTTGGCTTCAGGGCACTGTCGGAGAAATAAGTTAAGTCATTTAAATTAAAAAGTCACGTTTTAATTATTATAATTAAACGTTGACCATGGGCTTAGACTTAATGACTTAATGTTGTGTTTAAAAGGTGGTTCCTTGAGGGGGGCGCCTTCATTATGAAATGATTTAATATTTCCCTAAGTCAAAGCAGGGTATGATGGGCGCCTTAATCAAAGTATGATGTTTTAATTAAAATATCATTTATTAAGCCTTGAGGAGAAAGTACGCCCAATCTTGAGGAGGGTGAAGTTTGACCTAAAAGCTGATTTTAGGGTTTTGCAAAGTCAATTGAAGGTTATAAAGAGGAGTCTTGGTGCATCATTGGGGTTATCTTGGAAATTACACCGTTATGCTGCCGGATTGATTCTGGATTGCTTCGAGGGATGAAGACCTCCTAGTTTGGGCATCGTTTCATGTTTGCAAGACAACATCTAGCGGTGAATCATTGTATTGTGAGTTTGCAATTTAGTTCATGCATTGTCTTTCAGCTTATAGCATATTTAGATCTGATTTAGTAAATCATAGGTTTCAGCTTATTGCATTATTGTAGACAGCAGATTTGAAGTTTTAATCATATCTTGTAAAAGACCAAAATTTTGCATATGGGTATTGTATTTTCTTCATCATAGGTTCTAGGCGTCCTTTCCTTCCAATTGGTAGATTTTATGAAGCTTCCATTGATTTTATAAAACAGATCGCCCCTTTTCCTTTAGGCCGTACCATTCAGCATTGTCTTGGTATCCGTGCAAAATAAATTGAAGGCTTTTAGATCTGTGTTTAGGGTCTGTCTTAGGCGTCTTCCTTACTAGACTATATTGCATTTTATTTCGAGTGAATTGGGCAAGTTAATCTTGAGTTACGAGCATTTGATTGGGTTCTTAGACTGCTGATTTGAAACAACAAAGTACAGATTTCTGGTCATTCAAGAAAACAGCAGTGTCATTTCTTATTCATTGTGAGATTTTTAATTTGGCATATTGAATCAAGCCAAGAATTGATGATGATATTGTAATGGTTGATAAATCCAGCTCTAATCTCTTGACAGGCGTATCAAATTCATTTGTAAACTGACCAGTAGTACTGGCAGTCCTTCTTGCTCGTTTAAATCTGGTTGTAATTCTAATTTTCACTCAAGTTATTGTAATAGTTAGAACTCCACCCTATGGTAGCTACTGCCTACTCTGGGTAGCAAGCACATTCTGGGTGTCGAGTAGTTTCCTTTCTCAGCATTTATCTTTCAGCATTTGTTTTGTAACCACTCCGTCATATGGTCGCCCCTCACTCCATCTTGGATTGGGTAGCACATACTTGACGTTGAGTTCTTTCTGCAATTAGAATAAAGATCCTCTGACCAATGCTCACCATCATCGGTGCCATTCAGGTTAGAGTTACAGCATAAGCATTTTCTTTCAGATCCCCTGACCAATGCTCGCCATCATCGGCGCCATTCTGGTTAGGGTTGCTTTCTTGCACGTTTAGGTTTATCCATCTAACCTTAACGGGTGCACTGTTGTAATGTTGTAATTTGTTAAATTGTGAAAATCGAAAAAAATTGGCTCGGAATATTTCAGTGGTATCAGAGCCAAGATCCTGCCAGCCTGTGATCAGTCTGTCTATGAGTGACAGAGAAAAGAGATACTTTGCAAGGGAAGACAAGAAAGTTGGAAAACAGTTCCAGCTTCACCAGCCTCCAGAGGGTCAGACAGTTTCAGAAGTCTTGAGGGCTCATTGGGAGTCTTCTCAGGAATCAGCTATGGCAGAAGGTGAAAGATCAGTTGGTGGTAACGAGAGGGTTACCAACAGTAGAGATGACAGTGGTAAGGGCAGAGAGAGGTCCATCAGTCCCGGACAGAGATTTGAGAAGAAGATGGATGCGTTAATGGATATGGTTTCACTCATGATGGGAAGAGTGGGCCACAATACCATTCCGCAAAACAACTCAAGCCATAGAGGGGAGCATAGTGCTTCCAATCAGCATGATGAGCATGCAGCCCGAACGGTGTCCAACAACACTTACATCACGTCCCGACCTTTCAAACCCACCTTTGTGGCTCCTGTAGTCACTCAGCCAGATCCTGAAGAGAATGCTTCATTCGTTGAGCAGTTGAGGCAGGGCCGTACAGAGTATGACTCTTTACCCGCCGACATTAAGATGGATATGTCCTTCAATGATTTTATGGATCATAAGAGGAAAAACAAAGGCCAAGGGAGAAACTTTGATCAACGAAGACCATCAAATCAAGGGGATTTGTACCAAGCTGTCAACAAAGTTATGCTTCCACACTTTGACGGAAGTGACACAAGTTCAGCCCGAGCTTGGATTCAAAAGCTGGATAATTATCTAGCTCTCAGACCAATGGCGGAAGAAGAAGCGATCAAGTTCGCTATGCTACACCTTGATGGGGTGGCGCACGAGTGGTGGTACCATGGCCTCGTCACTCTGGGTCATCGTTCTATCACAACATATGATGAGTTCACCACTAGGCTCATCGAAAGGTTTGAGAAAAAAGATCCTGAGATCCATTTCAGGGAGCTTGCTCAACTGAGACAGTATGGCACAGTTGAAGCCTACATCGCGGAGTTTCAGAGACTCTCAGTCATGGTGACTGGAATCACAGAAAGGAGATTGGTAATTCTCTTTAGTGAAGGGTTGACAGAACCCCTCAAAGGCTGGATTAAAGCCTTTGACCCTCCAACACTGCAAGAGGCCATGAAAAAGGCAAGAAACATGGAGTGGGCTGCTCCTAAGGCGAAATTTCAGTCAAATTCCCCTTTTCAGAAAAGGGATAAAGGAAAAAGGCCTCAGTATAAAAATAATTTGAGACCTCAGAACAAGGAGTTCAAGAATCGCAATCCCCATGTTACCAGGTTGGATCAAGAAACCCTGAATGAACTCAGAAGAAAGGGGTTGTGTTTCCGGTGTCAGGAAAAATGGTCTCAAGACCATGTTTGCCCAAAAGGGGTCAAGTTCAATCAGATTGAGTACTATTCTGCTGGGGAAAGTAGTTCTGATTTTTCCGACCAGCAATCTGATTTTGAAGGAAATGAAGAAGATAGAGCTCCAGAAGAGTCCGGAGATGAGAAGGGAAGTGGTGGAGTTTTAGCTCAACTTTCCAGTTTTCAAAGAAATGAATCATTTAAGGTTCGTGGTATGGTCAAAGGGCAGCGAATCGTTGCTTTGATCGATACGGGAGCAACTCATAACTTCATTGATGAAGTTGTGGTAGCCAAGAAGGGGCTGCAAACAGAGGAGTTCGAAGGATTCAAGGTCATGGTTGCCGATGGATTTCATATTACTTGCACTAAGAAGATATCTAACATGACCATGCAGTTGGGTAACTACGAAGTCAAAGATGACTTCTATGTTGTTCACATTGGGGATACTGATGCAGTTCTAGGTATCCAATGGCTGCGATCTCTTGGAGAGATCTCGTTGAATCTGCAGACTATGGAGTTGAAATTCCAATCCGATGGGAAGAAGGTGGTGTTGCGAGGAATGTCAAATGGTGGCCCTCGGATTGTGTCATTCAAGAGGATGGCAAGGTTGATACGTCATGACCAAGTAGAATGGGCTGCTGAGTGTATGATTCTTCCAGCGAGTCCAGCTGAAACGAAAATAGAGCATCCTCCTGATATCCAGTCTTTACTCACCAAAAAGAGTAAAGTGTTTGATGATTTACCTCCTGGACCCCCTCCTGATAGAGGTTCAGAACACATCATTGAGCTCAAGGAAGGAGCTAAACCGGTGATCACAACTCCATACCGGTATCCAAAGAGGCAAAAGGATGAAATCGAGAAGAATATCCGAGAACTTTTGGAGATGGGTTTCATTCGCCCAAGCAAGAGCCCCTTTGCTTCTGCAGTGGTTCTTGTAAAGAAGAAGGATGGTACCATGCGCATGTGCGTGGACTATCGTGCTTTGAACCAAAGCACCATCAAGAATAGATACCCCATTCCCAGAATAGATGAGCTCATTGATGAGCTACATGGGGCTAAGTTCTTCTCAAAGATTGATCTGCGCTCGGGTTACCATCAGATACGAATGAGGGGATCAGATGTGGAAAAGACAGCTTTCAGATGTCACTATGGCCACTTCGAATTCTTAGTCATGCCATTTGGTTTGACTAATGCACCGGCCACCTTTCAGTCTTGCATGAACCATGTGTTTCAGAATCAGTTAAGGCGGTTTGTGTTGATTTTTTTTGATGATATTCTGATCTACAGCAAGACTTGGGGAGATCATCTCAAGCACTTGGAGGAAGTGCTTAGTATTTTGGAGTCTGAGAGTCTGTTTGCTAAAGCTTCCAAATGTGAATTTGGAATGGAAGAATTATTGTACCTTGGCCACATCATCAGTGCTGAGGGAGTGAAGGTGGATCCGGAGAAGATCAAAGCAGTGGTTGATTGGCCACCACCGGAAAATTTGACTCAGTTGAAGGGTTTCTTGGGTCTTTGTGGTTTCTATCGGAGGTTCGTTAAGGGGTATTCTCAAAATGCTGCTCCCCTTACTGATCTCACCAAAAAGGGAGCCTTTGCTTGGTCAGAAAAGGCTCAAGTTGTTTTTGACAAATTTAAAAGAATCATGAGCTCGTGCCCAGTTTTGGCTATCCCTGATTTCTCCAAGCCATTCGAGCTGCAATGTGATGCATCGGGTGAAGGAGTTGGTGCTGTCCTGATGCAAGACAAACACCCTATTGTGTTTTAAAGCCGAAAATTAAGGGGTGTGGAAAGGTCATATTCCATTTATGACAAAGAAATTCTTGCCATTATGCATGCATTAGCCAAGTTCCGACAGTACTTGGTGGGGAACAAATTTGTGGTTAAGACTGACCACAACAGCCTCAAGCATTTAATGCATCAGAAAGATTTAAATGAGAGGCAACAGAAATGGGTGAGTAAGCTGCAAGCTTACGACTTTGACATTGAATATGTCAAAGGGAAAAATAATATTGTGGCTGATGCACTGTCGAGGAGACCTCATCTTAGCTCATTGTGTGAGCTTACTGCAGATTGGAGAGATATGTTGCTTGCTGATTATGCAAAAAATCAGTTTGCAACCAGCATTTTGGAAGGTACTTTCCATGATGAAAAGTACCAGGTGGTTGAGGGTTTGATTCAGTATAAGGGAAGAATCTTTCTGGTGGCTGATTCTAAGCTCAAGAAGAAGATTCTTTTGAATTTTCATGACATTCCAGTTGCTGGTCACCAAGGGTTTTTCAAAACCTATAGGCAGATCCGAGAAAGGTTTTCTTGGAAAGGTTTGAAGAGGGAGGTTCAACGTTACATTCAGGAATGTCCTGTTTGTCAAGCAAATAAAAATGAGCACACATTGCCAGCCGGTTTGCTGCAACCACTTCCAATTCCCAATCAAAAATGGGAAAGCATTTCAATGGATTTCATCACTGGGTTGCCCAAGGCCCAAGGGAAGGATTGCATTTATGTGGTAGTTGACAGACTCACCAAGTTTGCTCATTTCTTTGCTATTACCAGCACTTTTT
>VDFB02049249.1:0-18269 GCA_007258455.2 Sequoia sempervirens | reverse complement strand
AGGAGGTAAAAATTCCATGTCTTATTCTCACTATCCTAAATTTCTCACACCCATTTTTTGTAGAATATTCAATTCTTTGAGAGAGGGAATTAGAGTTACCTTTGAAAGTAAATTTGTAGCAATAATTGTCATTTCAACATAATCCAAAGAGAGAAAAATATGTAAAAAAATATAAAAAATGTACAATGCAAAAGAATAAACAAACATAAAATCAAGATTCTATAAGATGTAGCCTAAGAAAATCATCAAATAAAAATCATATCCTGCAAAAGCACTCACATACTCAATGTATAATATCATACACAAATATTACAATACACTTGTAGATTCTTCATGTAAGACTTTTGAAATATTAAGCTCCCTAATTACACTCTATGTGAACAAGTAAATATAAATCATGTGACCAAACATCTCAATCTATGCTTCCTCTCCTCACATATGCAATCTATAAGAGATGCTCAACTAACCTTAGCCGAAAAGTCAAATATTATGACAACTTCAACCACTACTCATGTACTTTCTTTTTATAGAAATAAGCTTACACAAAATCATCAAGTGGTATTACATTCACCATGTGCCTAATATCATGATCTTATAAAACCATGTTCCCCTATTTACTTTTTGGTATTGATTTTTCCCAATATTTTTTTCAATGTGCAATCCACTTTAAATATTTATCCCAATGTTAAATACAACATACAAAGTGTCTTCAAGAATGTCTAACCCATGTGATGCATGCATCTCTAAATTTCATAGATGCACTGGTCACACACATATTAATTTACGTTATAAGAATTATGCAAGGTGTCAACACACCTTTTCCCAACAGTCTTTGTATGAAAGGGACATCCCATACCATTTGAAAGTGGGAAATTGAAAGAAACAAAAATATGATTATTTTTTAATGAAAAAAAAGATGTTGGCTATCATGCACGCCTTGGAAAAGTTTTGATATTTTTTAATTTGTGAAATATTTGTAAAGAAAATAAATCATTACAATTTGAAGTTCTTCCTTGGCCAACTTGACTTGAATGATAAGAGAAAATGGGTGAGTAAGCTCTAAGATTATGATTTTGACATAAAATACATGAAAGGAAAAATAATGTAGTTGATAATTCTATTTGTTGGAAACATACTCTATATCCTACTTCTACTATTTATATCGACTATAAGGTCTCTATTATAGAAGAATATGTTAAAAATGCATTTTCTATTGATCTCCTTGATGTGATTGTGAGAGATGATGAATTCATAGGAACCAATGGCCTCATTCTTTATAAAAATAAAATCTTCTTAGTTCTCAAATCTATAATGAAGGAGTAGATTTTAAAGGCTTTTTATGATGCAACACTAGCAAGACACCTAAGATTCCACAAGACCTACAAGAAAATTAAGGAAAAGTTCTCATTAAAGGGCCTCAAGAAATATGTATTCAAACACATCAAAGAATGCATGAACTACCAAGAAAAAATAAAAGAACATATTTTTTTAATAGGCTTGTCTCAACCACTGTCCCATCCTAAATCAAAAGTGAGAAAACATATCCATGGATTTCATCATAGGCCTCGTCAACATACATGGTAAATATTGCATTTATGTTTTGGTGGGTAGGTTAATGAAATATGCACAATCCTTTGCCACTTCTTCAGAACTCAAAGCACATCAAATAACTAATTTATTTTGTAGATAAATGCTTAGGCTTAGATCATTTGCCCAAAAATATTGTCAATGAGAGAGATAGTAGATTCCTCATCTCTTTTTGGTAGGAATGATTTCATCTGGCTAGGATAGGACTCACTCTTAGCATAAGTTATCATCCATAAACATATTCAAACAAATAGAAATATTGAATAAGTGGGTTGAAAGCTACTTAAGAAATTATGTTTCAAATAAACAATCAACCTGGGTCAAGTGGTTATATTTAGGAGAGTACTATTAAAACACTACCCATCACATGTCCATTTGTATGTCTCCATTCATGGAATTATGTGATTATGATGCATTAACCTTTGTTGATCTAGTGTTTATATATAATAGAGTGCCAACAACTAGTAATTTGGTTAAGCATAGCTAGGATATATTGAGATCACACAAACATCATCTCCAACAAGCCCTAAATCAACAAATATTATATGTAGATTAGAATCACAAAAACATGTCATTTGAAGTTGGATATATGGTCTTTCTAAGATTAAATCCTTATATGCAAACCTCCATCAATGGTAGTGGGGCTAGAAAGCTCAAACCACACTTCTATGGGCCTTATAAGATCTTGAGGAGAGTTGGTAAAGTTGCATGTGAGTTGTAATTGATAAAAAAAATGAGATTCATAATTTTTTCCATGTGTCTCGACTCAACAAGACCTTTGTACAATATGTCACTTTATCAATGAATTTTCTACCCTTGAATAATGAAGGAAAATTCATATTGGAACTCGAGGATGTTATTGATGCTAGTGTAAAAGAATTGAGAAACATAAGAATTATATAGTACCTAGTTTTCTAGAAGAATCAATTTGTTGAAGATGCTACATTAGAAGGGCCAAAAGTCTTGGAGCATCCAAATTTACATTGCTTGAGGGTCAAAAATTTTGGGAAGGAAAAACTTGTAATGTCCCTAATCTAGGAAGTATGAGAGTGTTTGAGTCACCTTCCAACCTTGGGTTGGATTTCAAAGTTTTTCATGCCATCATGCCTTCCTTTCATTCTCTAGTACTATTAGATTTTCCAAAACTATCATCCTTGCTTCCTTCCTATATGAGTATCACTAATCCCCAACCCCTACTCTCTCTAGCATTAGTTATCTTTGAAGCATGATACGATCTTCGCTTGACATTAGGTATCTCTAAAACCTAATCTTCACTCCCTCCTATATTAGGTATCTCTAAATTGATCCCCATTACCTTGCCACTTTGTTTATCTGAACCCCCATAACTTTGCATACCCTCATACCACAACATGCTTGCATCATGTTCCCCATATCCTCAAACTTAGACATTTGAAGAACATAATGATGAGATACCAAATGGAGTTATTTCAAAGTGACACCCCAAATCTCAATTCTCTAGTTTTTCTTACATTTGCATCATTCTAGTACACATTTAATTAGACCCATATATTCTAACATGCCTTCTTCTCAACCCTTGTCATTAAAATAAAGGATTGCACCACAACCATGCCCAACTAGGGACACCATTAATGTGTCCAAATTTGAGTGTAAAATGAAATGAAACTTTCAAACAACCCTTAGCATGTGTGGATGTTAGGCCTTCAACCTCTATAGAAGGCATATAGATTCATCAATTTAGATAATCTTTTGGTAAATTTATCAACAACTTATAACCCTAGTTCAAGCACTTACATTTAGCTATTAGATTTGAGGAGGAAAACCCTTAGGTTCTAGAGATTAGTGTACAAAATTGAATTGGTTTCTTGGAGTTTAGAGGATGAAAACCCTTTACATTCTTGAGGAAAGCTTCATATGGAGGTTGTATTTGCACTTCAAGCTAGATGCTTTCAATAGTTTGGAAGATTTTAACATTTGGGTATTTTCACAGTATATAAATGTAATTACTCTAGAAGCACATTTTTGTACTCGTTTACAATAAAATGTATTTGAATAAAATATTTATTTCCTACTAGTATTGCACATGCAAATCTATTGTATGTGTTTCAGCTTTTTACTATTTTATCATTTATTATCACAATATTTTGGAATGTATTTTCTAAGCAGTTTGTATGAATGTTTTAGCTAAGGATCATTACAAAACCATGATTCATCCCATCCCTTAAATCATATGACCTAAACTTCTATGTGTTTTTATAAATAAATAAAATCAACAAAATATGGTGATAAATTTAGTGTCTTATAATTGATTAAATTTATAACTATTAATTCACATTTTTATTCAATTAGTAATTATTAATTAATTTTAAATTTATAAGTTAGAAATGAAGATTAAGGGCTAACCAAACATATTTGTAATCAATTAAATATATCTTAAATAATTTCGTAATTGCAAATATAATTTTTCATAAACATTTTTTGCAAGTTGCAACAACATCCAATAATGAATGCAATGCCCCACCTAAACTTGCCCAAGCTTTATTTAAATACACATGTTTTATTATAAAAATAAAACATTGTCTATTATTAGAAAAATGAAATACTCAAATTCATAACTATTATTAATGATCAAACTCATTTCCTTCCTATGGGTGAGAGAAAAGTGATGTGGCGGTGTCTATCTAAGATAATAACACTCTTTATTTAATAAATATTTGTAAGACATGAACAAATTAGGTGGTTGTCAAAAAAATGAAGGAGAATATAGCTGATTTTTAAATTTTTACAAAAATTGCTACCACAAAACTCAATCCTTATCAACAAATTCAAAAATCTCTATCAACAAGAATTCACTTAGATTTAGTCTTGACTAAAGACAACTACTAACAAAAAAAATATAAATTATCATCATGAAATTTTTTAATTGATTGCAAGCTCTCTAATAATGTAAAATAAAAAAAATGATATTAATCAAATAATTATATGATCATAGTAAATTCATATAAAATAACAAAGTAAAATATCAATACAATATGTATATAGAATGTAATATTATAATGAATACATAAGGAA
The DNA here is from genome assembly GCA_007258455.2 of Sequoia sempervirens. Lineage (NCBI taxonomy): Eukaryota > Viridiplantae > Streptophyta > Pinopsida > Cupressales > Cupressaceae > Sequoia > Sequoia sempervirens. The sequence goes on along the minus strand of VDFB02049249.1, from coordinate 13,631 downwards.
CAAGCAAATAGTTGAATGCTTTTTTCATTCAACAATTTTATTTTTAGCTGATATACTACATATAGTGTGATATTTGAGCCTGGAACAAGTTTCACGCTACCAAACCACTATTGAATTATCGGAAAACAAGTTTAGTTTCCATTTAATGGTAAACAGGGTATCGTTTAATGGTTAAAGCCTCCAAAACATCAAGTAAAAGCCTTTAATATCTCACTTATTACATAAAATCTAGATAAATATTGATTTGAAAACTAGATGTGAACATGCTATTTTCATTTGTAGTATTTTTTGTCAATTTGATGACAATTCATTTTCCATTTGCATTGTCTAATGTTTTAAATCTATATGAAAATATTACATAATCAAATAATACTTAATTTCTTTAAGAAAAAATTCTAGATTTGTCTAAGTTTATTTCATTCCATTCCTTAGCACCTATTATTAATTGTTTAATCTAGTGACATGCAATAAGAACTTGAAGTGCATCCATGCACAAACACATACTCTCTAACATATTAACATACATATAGTTTTCTATCAACATAATCCTTGAACCTCCTTTAGATTCAAGTGCTAGTTTTAATTGTTTTGAAGAACTTTGAAATGAATTGAGTTAAATTGAAATTGTTTATCCAATAATACAAAAAATTGACGTTTTGACATAATTTTCACTACTCTCTACACTAGCTTTTATAAATTTTTTTTTTATTACTCTCCAATCTTTTATATAATTTAGGTAACCAAATCCCCCAAAAAACTTAAAATGTAATATTTTTTCCAACCAAAATATTCTCTTATTTTCCCTACCAACATGCCATTACATGTGTACCTAAGTGCTAGTCTAATTATAGACCTTCTAATTTAAAAAAACTGTTGGAATGTAAACCCAACTGCTGCCGTCACCTCCAACTGCTACCGTCCTCCTACCTGCCACCGTCCGGAGACCCCCGAAGCATCGCATCTCATCTACATCGCTACCCGCGATATCGCAATGAAAAAAGTTACTGCCAATATCCATTGCGATACCGCGGGGAACCTTCAACCAAGCCGCAAACTGCTGCCTGCGATATCACAATAAGGATTGTTTCCCATTGCGATACCGCGGGGAACCATCAATTAAGCCGCCTCCACCAAAGGACATTCCGTAACACGGCAAATATATATTTAAGTTTTTATATTTATGTAAAGGACACTTTATTTAATATGTTTTGACTGGGAAAATGTAGTTAGGTAATTTGTAATAAATTTTTATTTCGTGCCCTCCCTTCCACGAATGTTTTTCACGTGACTTTTACCTATATTTGTATTTTGTATTTACTATTGAAGTAGTATGGGTGAAGCCACATAAATTAATTTTTGAAGAGGAAGGAAAATTTGGAGAAAAAAATGACCCTAAGGAAAAAAAATTTCCGTTTAGGTTCACATGAACCTACATGTTCGACCGAACCATAAAGGGGTTCGACCGAACTAGGGTTCGAGCGAACCCATTAACTATTGGGCCCACATTTCCCGCCCAAAAAATAAAGGAAATGTGCATATTAGGGGGGGTTCGCATGAACCAGGGTTCGAATGAACCCTGGTTCGCTAGAACCCCTGGGGGTTCGCTAGAACCCCCCTGGTTCTAGCGACCCCCCTTTTTCCCTAATTTTTTAATTTGTACACACAAAAACCTGGAAATTTTACGCTTCAAGCTCCTGCTAGGGATGAAATGGGGAATATTTGGTGAAACAAAACTTGAATCGTAGTAGCCTTCGTAACAAGCTATCCAATGAATATAATTTTAGTATGTTTTGGTTTTATTATCTATCTATTTCTTGGAAGTTTTATTGTAAATATAGGTTTTTCATCGAAAAATAAAGTACCTCACTCAAAATGCTGAAAAAATAGAAGATTAAGTAAAAAAAAAAAAAAAAATTAAAAAATATGAGTGCACCAGATATTGAAGTCCCTTGATCCACCAAAGAGAGGAAATTTCATACATACAAAGAAAAGTTAAGTGCTACCTGCTAGGGTCCGGAATTGTCATTTGATTGACTTTTGAACTCTGATTGAAAGAAAAAATATTCAATAAAAAACTATCTAACCAAGCACTAGATAATGAGTTAGAAATCTAAATTTGAAAGAATCTCGGGAATTTATCCTTCATGGAAAAAATATTATGCATTATACAAGGTATGCCACTTTTTAAAAATGTTGTTTTGAAAAAAAACCAAATTTTGTGTGAGATGGAAAAAAGAAGTGTTAATCTGATTCCAAAAATTGAAAAATATTTTTAGAATCTACAGACAAAATGTGACAAGACTTACTTTACATCATCATCTTCAAATTCCCACGGTTTAATCGCCATAAAAGTCTCTAATGTGGGAGATTGTGTTAAAAATATCGTCCTATTAGGCCAAAAGTGTAAACTAATTATCAGGGATCACCCATGCGATTGTTAATATACATAAATTTATGAGCAGTAGCTCTGGGTTGAATATATTTTAAAGTTTTAATTTTCTGTTGAATTCCTCTGCCTCTGGCCTTCACGTGGTATCAGAGCAAGTTCGATTATCAGAGCCAAGTTTGTCAAAGAAGATTATCTAGGTAAATTTCAAAAATGTCAGCAAGCACAAGCTTGACAAACCCACAAATTCCACAGTTTAATGTGAAGAATTATGAGTACTAGTCAATTACCATGAAAGCATTATTTAGCTCACAAGATATATAGGATTTAGTTGAGAATGGATTTCCAAAGCCAGTAGATGTAGTTGCATACAATGCTTTAACACAAGCAGAGAAAGACTTATTAAAAGACACAAGAAAGACTCAAAGGCTTTATTTTATCTATTTCAAGCTGTACATGAAAGCATTTTTCCAAGGATTTCAGTAGCAACAAAGTCCAAACAAGCATGGGACATACTTCAAACAGCCTATCAAGGCATGGAAAAAGTTAAAACAACAAAGCTACAAATGCTGAGAAGAGATTTTGAAATAATATGTATGAAAGACAATGAATCTGTAGATTCATTCTACACCCAAGTCATTGGGGTGGTTAATCAAATTAGGTCTCATGGAGAGAATCTAGAAGATACCAGAATTGTTGAAAAGATTTTAAGGAGTTTGCCCACAAAATTTCTACCAGTTGTAGTTACTATAGAGGAGACAAAGAATCTCTCACAGTTCTCAGTTGATGAGCTGTATGCATCTCTAATTTCTCATGAACATAGGCTGAAAAGGTCAACAGATACATCACTGGAGTATGCTTTCAAAACTCAGGCATCAGTCAGTCAAGGAAGAGGCAGAGGTAGATCAAGAGGAAGAGGAAGAAACTCTTACAGAGGTGAAAGATATAGTCTATCAAGCTCAAGTGGAAGAGGTAGCAATTAAGGCTCAAGCCAAAACCCAACATAGATTCAGTCACAAAATCAAAGGTATGATAAATCTCAAGTCCAATGTCACTACTGTAAAAAATATGGGCATTATATGAATGAGTGTAGAAAGAAGCAGTATGATAATAATAGACAAAATGCAAATTTTTCAAGAGAAGGTCAAAATCAGAATTCAGATAAGAGCACAATGTTTTTAGCTTGTAATGTTGCTCAAACAAATGAAAAAGATGTATGGTTTTTAGATTCAGGCTGTAGCAATCATATGACAGGGAATCTAGAAATATTTTCAAGTTTAGATGAGAATATAAAGTCTGATGTTACACTGGGTAATGACAACAAAATGTCAGTCAAGGGAAAAGGAGATGTCAATATTCTAACTAAATAGGGGGAGAAAAAGTATATTTCGTATATGTGTATTTGTGCCCGTCTAAAAATAACTTAATGAGTGTGAAATGGGTTCAAAAGGTATAGAGTAATCCCTTCAAGAATGGTCTCAGGCACAATTTTAGATAAAATACTCACAACCAGCCATTGCAAAGGAATTACAAATAGAATAACAAGCTCTTTAAAAGATAAGGCTTAGATTTTAAATACAAATTATGTGCTCGTGCTATCAACACTTAATGAAATTTACAAGTGGGTAGAGAAGAAACTTCCAACAATAGTGCATGCTAAATCTTTCAAAGTCGGTGATAAAAAGATGAAAATTGTTGGTGGACTTGGAAATTTGGGCAATCCTAACTTTGAGGTTTAAATTTACTCGGTTGTGAAAGGCATGGTCATGGACTACCTTTAATAGAAAACCATAAAGGGTATGTATGGGTGCATTTTAGGAAAAAACAACATAGAGAATCATTCTAATAGGAAAGTCAATTAGAGCAAAAGCCCATTTGAAATTATACATGTTCACATTTGTGTGGACTTCCATGCAAACACCTTCAATAGGTGGTAGTTTTTATTTTCTGACATTCATGGATGATTATTCAAGAAAAACATGGGTCTATTTTCTAAAGTAGAAAAATAAAGTATTTGATATGTTTCATTAGTTCAAGAATTTGGTTGAAAAATAGTGGTTTTTATATCAAAGTGTTAAGAACAGATAGAGGTGGTGAATATATTTCAAGAGAATTTTAAATTTTGCAAAGATCATGGAATTCACAAGCAATTCACAACTAGATACACACCTCAACAAAATGGAGTAGCTGAAAGGAAAAATAAAACAATCATGGAAATGGCTAGAAGCATGTTGAAAGCTAAACATTTGTCAAATGAATATTGGGCAGAAGCAATATCTTGTGTAGCCTATATAATGAATAGGTGTCCAACCAAAAGTGTCATGAATATGGTACCTGAAGAAGCATGGATAGGAAGAAAACACAGTGTTACCTGCCATGAGAGTATTTGATGTAGCATATGCAATACGTGCCTAATGGAATTGGAGAAACAGTCAGATAACAAAGGAGCAGTAACACATACTTATTGGATATAAAGAAGAACCAAAGTTTTATAAGCTCTATAATCCAACAACAAAGAAAGTTATAATCAGTAGAGATGTACAATTTGTAGAAGATGAAGCATGGGATGGAAGTATAGAGAAGACAGTCAATATTTTAGCTAGTATACCTCAAGAGGAGAATGAAGTTCCAGCATCAACAAATATTCCAAATTTTATTGTGACTCCTACCACTCCCATTCAAGCTCAGGAAAGTAGTCCACAAGTGACACCAACATCGACTGTAAGAATAGCCTCATGCATTCAAGGAAGCAGTCCAACAAGAGGACAACAAACACCATCTACAACAGGACCATCAAGTCCACATTCCACAAGTTCAAGTGATATGTCAAATCCTACATTGGCAAGTCCGAGAAGACAGAAAATCAGAAGCATAAGAGATATATATGAGCAAAATGAAGGTGAGAATAATTCAGATCAGATTTCTCTTTGTGCATTTTATTCTCAAATAGAAGATCCAGTTCATTTTGAAGATGCAGTCAAAGATGATAAATGGGTAAGTGTTATGGATGAAGAAATTGAAGCAATTGAGAAGAATCAGACATGGGAACTAGTCAATCTTCCAAAAGACAAAGATGTCATTGGAGTGAAATGGGTTTATAAAACCAAATTGAATGAAAAAGATGAAGTTCAGAAGCTTAAAGCAAGATTGGTTGTAAAGGGCTATTCACAACAGCCTGGAATTGATTACAATGAAAAATTTGCACTTGTAGCACGATTGGATACTATAAGGATGATTTTAGCATTAGCAGCTTAGAATAAGTGGTCTGTATCTCAAATGGATGTAAAGTCAACTTTTTTAAATAGTTATTTAGAAGAAGAAGTTTATGTGGATCAACCACCTGGGTATCAAATTCTAGGTCAAGAAGACAAAGTTTACAAATTAAAAAAGACACTATATGGATTGAAGCAAGCCCCAAGAGCTTGGTACAGTAGAATAGACAATTATCTTTTGCTGAATGGATTTAATAGATGTAGCAGTGAGCCCACACTGTATACAAAAATGAATGAAGAAGGTGAAATACTGATAGTATGCTTATATGTTGATGATTTAATTTTCACTAGCAATTTGTGAATTGATTGTTCAAGGCAGAGATGAAGAAAGAATTTGAAATGGCAGACTTAGGTCTGATGAAGTATTTTTTGGGCATTGAAGTGAATCAAAATGAAAATGGTATTTTTATTTCACAGTCAAAATATGCAAATGACATTTTGAAAAGGTTTGATATGATGACGTGCAAACCAGCACCAACACCTATAGTGACAGGTCTGAAACTAAGCAAGGATGATAGTGGGTTTAATGTTGATCCAACTTTGTTTAAGAGGCTTGTTGGAAGTCTTATGTATCTCACAGCCACAAGGCCAGACATTATGTATGGAGTAAGTTTGATTTATAGGTTTATGGAAACACCAAAAGACACCCATTGGAAAGCTGGGAAGAGAATTTTAAGGTATGTAAGTGGATCAAGGAATTTTGGCATTAAGCATTCAAGTTCAGATGAGTTCAAACTCATAGGATACATAGACAGTGACTATGCTAGCAGCATTGATGACAGAAAAAACACGTCTGGTTATGTATTTAATTTTGGGACTGGAGTTGTCTCATAGTCTTCAAAGAAGGAGCCAATAATCTGTCTTTCATCAGCTGAAACAGAATGTGGCAGCCACAAGTGCAGCATGCCAGGTAGTCTGGATGAGAAGAATTTTGAAAGAATTGCAAAATGAACAAATGGAGGCAACAAAAATTTACTGTGATATTAATTCAGCCATAGCTCTCTCAAAAAATCCAGTCTTCCATGAGAGAAGAAAGCATATTGATACTAGGTATCACTTCATCAGGGAATTAATTAACAATGGTGACATATTTTTAGAGTTTTGCAGATCAGAAGAGTAAAGTGCAGATATTTTCACAAAGGCACTTGGAAGAGATAATTTCATCTTTCAAAGAAACAGATTGGGCATGGTGGACAATGCAGTTATGTTTAAGGGGGAGTGTTGGAATGTAAACCCAACTGCTGCCATCACCTCCAGCTGCTACCGTCCTCCTACCTGCCACCGTCCGGCGACCCCCGAAGCATCGCATCTCATCTACACCGCTGCCCGCGATATCGCAATGAAAAAAGTTACCGCCAATATCCATTGCGATACTGCGGGGAACCTTCAACCAAGCCACAAATTGCTGCCCGCAATATCACAATAAGGATTGTTTCCCATTGCGATACCATGGGGAACCATCAATTAAGCCGCCTCCGCCAAAGGACATTCCATAACACGACAAATAGATATTTAAGTTTTTATATTTATGTAAAGGACACTTTATTTAATATGTTTTGACTGGGAAAATGTAGTTAGGTAATTTGTAATAAATTTTTATCTCGTGCCCTCCCTTCCGTGAATGTTTTTCATGTGACTTTTACCTATATTTGTATTTTTTATTTACTATTGAAGTAGTATGCGATTGTTAATATACAAAAATTTATGAGCAGTAGCTCTGGGTTGAATATATTTTAAAATTTTAATTTTTTGTTGAATTCCTCTGCCTCTGGCCTTCAAAAACTTGTTGATATTTCTGCTTTTATAGTAAGACAAAAGAGTAAAGGGTGGATTGTGGAAATTCTTGCTTTGTGTATGCAAAGTAAAACACGACGAAGAAAAACTGAGGCTCTGCTTTTGTTGGACAAAATTTTGCTAAGATTGCTGCTTTCTTTTGAGATAACAAAGGTAATATAAATTTTCTACAATGTAGTTCTAATCTTGGAAGAGATCTCTACTAATTCAGGGGTTTCTTTGTTGCAAGGGAGTTTCCTCTGCTATGGTTCCTGTCGTTTTATTTTTTAAAATAGGTTAAGGGTATACTGTTTCCTATGATTTTCTTGGCTTAAAATTGTCGAGTCTGTTGCTTTCTTTCAGACAAGAAATACAATTAACAACTTGGATTGTTTTTGTTTAGGTGTAGTTTTAATTTGTATTATGATTTCCAATTCTTTCTTCTTTTTTGCAGGGTTTGTGTTAAAAATGGGGAGCAGGAGAGGTTATATTTTGGTTGGCCTTGTATTTCTATTTGCAACCCTAATGTAGGCTCAGAGTGGAAGTGGACGACTCCTACCAGATGTTGGTGGTGGTGTTAATGTTCCTGTAAGACCGGGATATCAGCTCTTTAAGGTGTAGAATAAGGGTGGAAAACAAGTTGACCTGGAGCACGTAAACTGGGTTGCCATTATCCCAACCATTCCTTTTAGGGACAACCCTACTCACAATCTAGTTGACATTCATATTGATGATAAAGTTCAATTCATGTTGATGGTGTGGATATGGATTCGTAGTTGACTCTAGCTTGGACTCACACTAGTACCCAAGAAGATTGGAATTGATACTCATAGTTACCGATCTCCACATTTCATCGCTAGTTTTAACCCTCACGTACCTCATCAATATGCATTCCGCTTTCATTTAAAGATGTATAAACCATCAAGATGATGTTCAAGACATATGAACCTTCTCATTAAATGTCTTTAATAACATTTGAGATACAGGTGATCCCACAATAGTGGTTTATAATTTTTGGCCAAACTGGACACTGAAATATATATTTTTAACTAAATCTTCAGTTTTGGGCACCTATAGCAGCTAAACCATGAGGAATTTGAAGATGATGCAAACTAAAGTTTCATGAAATTTTGTCTATAGATTCTAAATATATTTTTTTCAAAATTTTTGGAATTAGATTGCACTTATTTTTCCATTTCCCTCGAAAACTAGTTTTTTTCATAAAACAATATTTTTAAAAAGTGACGCTCACCGTATAACACATAACTTTTTTTCCATGAAAGATAAAATTCCAATTCTTTGAATTTAGATTTGCAACTCCGATATCTAGTGCTTCCACTTGGTTAGATAGTTTTTTATTGAATATTTTTTCTTTAATCAAGTTTCAAATTCAAACCAATTATAATTCACATAGCGTGACTGTATAACACGTAACTTTTTTTGTATGTATTGAAATTCATTTTTTTTCTTTGTTGGATCAAGGACTTCAATATCTGGTGCACTAATATATATATATATATTTAATAATCTGCTATTTTTCCACATGCAGACAAAGAGCTTGATTTTCTGAAAAACCTACATTCACAAGAAATAAAAAATAAATATAATAATAAATTTAAATTTATTTAAAATTATAATTTTTGGGAAGCTTATAATAAGGACTACATACTTACAAAAATAAATTTTAAATGAATTCATTTGATCCTCCAAAAGGTAAATCAAAAGTGGTTTTTTATCGGCATTTTGATAGGTGTAAAGGAGACCCTGTTATAGGTATGGTTTAAAACTAGCGGGGTTCTATCCAAGGGGGTTTGATTTAAGGTAGTTTGATCAAACCCTCTTCAATTGGAATTCTTTAAATGGAACTTTTCAATGCTTAAATCATTATATTTTCTAAAAATATGTGATTTCAGCAAAAATCAGTTCCTCCCAGAAATTGTAAACCACTATTGTGGCAGCACCAATACTCGAATTAACATAAATACTTGTGTCAAGTTTCCAGGTTTGCATTAGTAGTGTATAAGCAAACAATTCATTTCTTGTTTCTCTCTTAGGGAAGGTTATCTTTGATTTTGCAAGTGATTCTAGGAGTATAAGTCTATTGCATGACTCTTATAGATATCCCTCAGTACTTAGCTCTTAACTGAAAAGGTATTAGTTTATACTCATGCTCCCAATACAAATGAATTGCAAAAAGATGATCTAAGGATGGTTAGACCTCAAATGAAAAAAGGAAAAAACATCAAAACTCAAACATGCAACAGAAGTATTTATGTTAGTTCGAGTATCTCAAAACATTGAATGAGAAGGTTCATATGTCTTGAACATCATCTTGATGGTTTATACGTCTTTAAATGAAAGCGGAATGCATATTGATGAGGTACGTGAGGGTTAAAACTAGCGATGAAATGCGGAGATCGGTAACTATGAGTATCAATTCCAATCCTCTTGGGTACTAGTGTGAGTCCAAGCTGGAGTCGACTGTGAATCCATGTCCACACCATCAACATGAATTGAACTTTATCATCAATATGAATGTCAACTAGATTGTGAGTAGAGTTTTCCCTGAAAGGTATGGTTGGGAGAATGGCAACCCAGTTTACGTGCTCCAGGTCAACTTGTTTTCCACCCTTATTCTGCACCTTAAAGAGCTGATATCCCGGTGTTACAGGAACATCAAGACCACCCCCAACATCTGGTAGGAGTCGTCCACTTCCACTCCGAGCCCTGCATTTGAGCTGCAAATAGAAATACAAGGCCAAACGAAATATCACGTCTCTCGATCCTCATTTTTAACACAAAACCTGTGAAAACAGAAGAAAGAATTGGAAATCATGATACGAGTAAAAACTACACCTAAAGGAAAACAATCCAAGTTGTTAATTGTCTTTCTTTTCTCAAATAAAAAGCAGGCTCGACAATTTTAAGCCAAGAAAATCAGAGCAAATAGTTTACCCTCAACCTATTTGCCAAGAAAATCAAAGCAAATAGTTTTCCCTCAACCTATTTTGAAAAATACAACGGCGAGCATCGCAGCAGAGGAAACTGTAGAACAACAGAGAAAACTGTAGAATTCCGTAGAGCAGAGAGATAATTAACAAGCACACAAAATGCATAAGCTTGACTTCATTATTGCTTGTCTATCGAATGCAAAGGTTTACAAATATATAAACAACCACAGAAAAGGAAATTGCGATGAAAGTAGACTTAACTGCAGTTTGCTCCTACGGTGATAAGGGCGGTGAAAGCAAACCTTAACAGCAGTTTACACCTACGTGATAAGAGGCGGTGTTGTAACAACAGTTTGCTCCTACGTGATAAGAGGCAGTTTACTCCTACGTGATGAGAGGCGGTGCTGTAACAGCAGTTTGCTCAAAATATGAAATGAAACTAACGGTGGTGTCTTAGTTAGCTTAGCATGCCAATCAACGAAACAAGTGATGTTTGCAGTCAGTCACAATATCGCATGAAAGAAACTAATGCTGTTGTTTTAGTTAGCTTATAGTTACTTCATGAATCATGCGGTCCGTTATTAACGAAGGAAAGCTAACACTAACAGAAACTCCCCTGGAATAGCAGAGATCTCTTCCAAGATTAAAACTACAATGCAGACAATTTATATTATCTTTGTTATCCCAAAGAAAGCAACAATCTCAAAAGCAGAGCCTCATTTTGTCTTCGCCGTGTTTTACACTAAATACAGTGAGCAGGAATTTCCAGTTTCCACGATCCACCCTTTATAAGTCTTTTGTCTTACTATAAAAGCAGAAAGATCAACAAATTTTCTTAAATTGGAAGGTACACGTGTAATGGGGAAGCGGCTATCCAGCCTCTAGATATGGATGCCTCCCATAATTCAGTTCCTCATTTCTCAGCAACTTAACTCCTCGTCAAACTCCAGTTCACTATTGCATGGTTTCGAATACAGAAAACTGCAGTTTCTCATGGAAAAATAAAATCTTTGAGATGACTCGCAGTAATTTTAGTCTGACTTTTTGTTCTTCTGTTTTAACACTTCTTTTGTTGGCGCCAAATTTGATCTGCCCTTTTTTCTTCCAGCGCCAGCTATTTAGGGAACAAAAGGTCTCTCCAACCATGGTGATTTGATCATTTTTTTCTCATCGAAAAGACTATGTCGAAGTCGTCAGCGGCCAGTACCGGCTGCAAAGGTTCTTCCAAAATTATTTATCCGAGTGGGTTTTTAATTTACGGTTAAGTCTATATTGCAGAGCAGAAAAAATGTGGTGTTGCAGGTTTTCATACCAAAGGATGTAACAGATTAGAGTGATGCACGAAGCAATCAAATATTTTTTCGCTTGATATGGACTCTTAAAAGTAATAAGCATAGATGTGCATCCAAGATCACAAGAATCAACTCAATGCACTCAAGATCATTGTAATGAGCTCGTAAAAATTGGCAACCTAAATAAGAACATGCAAGGACATACATAAAGGTAACATGTAATCATGACTCGATTATAATCATGTGTCAAATAAGTTGTAACCATGATAAGTATAAGTATGTATCATATGAGTTGCAAGCATAATAAGCACAAATGTATTTGTCATATAAAATGTAAAGATATTTGGCATAAGCATGTTCCCTACAAGTATGTAACATGTAAGAAGCAAATGTACAGAATGTAAGATCTATGTGAACATTATCAAATATACCAAGACAATTAACATAAAGAATATATTCCAAAGTGAGGAATATATTATATGCCAACACAATGTGAGAGACATATAAGTCAAAAAATAAGACATAAGACATAATATAGAAGGTGAAATGAGAATTAAAACATCACAAGATTTTAGAATACATGATTTATGAGTAGCACAACAAACATGAATCAATTAGAAAGACCAAAATTAAAATACAAAATAAGACAAGCTATGTTTTTAGTCAATAATATGATGAGAGTGTTTGTTGGAATCAATTCATACTTTGTATCATCCCAAATTCATGGGGCAAACACAAAAGGAAACACATGGAAGACAAATGAAATACTTGTGACATGGACCACAAAACACCTATTCATAGTCATTATGTCAAAATGCACCATTAAATGTATATTAACATCATCCACACTCTAATTAAGAACATGAAAAACAATGCCAACACAAAGAGATAAAATTAAAAAGTGCCAACTAATGATGTTAGAATAATCCTCCCCAAGTTGATCCTCACATCCTAATTGTCATACTTAATGTTTTGGTACTTGAATCATGTTTATTATATTATTTTCTCCTCAACACTATGTAAATTAGAACTCTTAATAAACATGTTTTTTAAGAGGAAGCATTTTCTCTTTCTATTACCATAACCATTATTCTTGTTTTTGTAAAGGTATTTCCACTTGTAGATTTTCAACTTTTTATTATGCAGATTATTCTTTGATACCCAAGTAGTTTGAAGACCCTTTTAAGATGAAGAAAATATAGATTTATCATTTATAATAACCTTATTATTTTCATCCTTCCTTGCTACATGAGTAATTTTTTGTTTATGAAAACCATGTTTAGGAATGAAAATATCCAATCCCTTATGCTTCTAAACTAAAGTTTGTGATGCTTGTGGTTCTTTTGGCCTTATAGATTCTTGAATTATTGTATAATATAAAACCTACATATAACCTATTTTGGCTCTAATCATTGGAAGCCCTTTAGAAATTTTAAATTGTTGCATCTTGTCTTCATTTTCCCACCATTGTTATTCCTTTTGAAATATTTACAAATCAAGCAAAGAATACTTGCACTTATATAGAGGATCCTTAGGTATGTTCTTAAAATTATTTAAGGTCAAATGACTTAATCTAAAATAAAGGCATGCATGGATCTCTTGCAATTGTAACCTCTTTACTAGTGTGAACATATTTGATAACTCAAGATGACATGGCATAGATGATGTTGAGCTTGATATTGGTTTATCCATGGATACCCAAGTAAAAAATAAGATCCATCTAAATAAGAAATAATATGACATAGAATAAGGACTTCCCTCATCTTTTAGACCAAAAAATTAAGGTAAAATAATGCATCCTATAGTTTCAATCAACATATCATTATTAAATTTTAAAGAAACCCTCAAATATGCATATGCTTCTTTATAAAATGATGATAAAACAAAAATTATTCAATGTATACATTTTATTGGTGAGTAAGATCAATAAACACACCCTTACATGGTTCATGATCCA
>VDFB02049248.1:0-16713 GCA_007258455.2 Sequoia sempervirens | reverse complement strand
CCATGGTTTTTCCCTTATTGGGTTTTCCATATAAATTTGGTGTTATTGTGTATGTGTGATGTTTCTTAGTTTCTACCTTTGCACTTAGTGATTAATCATATTAGCAAAATAAAGGATTTTTGATTGATTTAATTTACAGTGAAAGTTTTGAAGGTTAAAGTTTGTTACAACGGATTCACCTCCCTCTCATTTGTCTTGTTCAATCATTGGTATCAAAGCTTGGTTACTTGGAGAAGAGCTTAACCGCTTAAGGAAGGTCTAAGATGGCAAGCAAGATCACTTTTGAATGTCTTAGGTTTGATGGAACAAATTATGCTATCTATAAAATATAGATGGAAGGATATCTAGAATATTGTGGATATGATGATGAAACAACTTATAAGACTACTTGCACTCCTCTGGCTAATGGCCTGAGTACAGTTGATGAAATCAAGGTGCATGAAGCAAAAAACAAGGCTCAGTTCATTCTGAAGAATAGTCTTTCACATTTTGAGTTAATTAAATTTAAAAATATGAATACTACTAAAGAAGTCTAGGATGCTTTAGAAAAGATGCACGAAGGAGATGAAAAGGTCAAAGAAGAAAAGTTGCAGAATTTAGAGGCACAGTTTGAGGTCCTGCATATGTCTGAATATGAGAACATTAAATCTTATGTACTGAGAGTGGATGAGTTGGTAGCTGAAATGAGAGGACTTGGCACTACAGTAGATGAATCTAGGATTGTGAAGAAGATTCTTAGAACTCTTCCTGATGCATATAGCAAAAAGGTATCTGCTATTGAAGAATATGTGGATTACAAGACTTATGCTAAAGATCAGTTATTGGGAACTCTAACATTTTATGAGATGAGAAAACCAAATTTGAGAAATGGATCCAAATTGGAAACTACTTTCAAGTCTACAAGAGCTGAAGATCTAGATGAGGAGAACCTTGATGAAGTAGAAGCTAACTTTGTGAGAAGGATGAGGAAAGGCTCTAGAAAGTATGAAGGTAAGTTACCCTTTAAATGCTTTAGTTGTGGAGGAATAGGTCACTATGCTTTGAGATGTCCAGAAAGAGCTAAGAGGAATAGACAAAGATTTGATAAAGAGAACAAAGGAAAATAGATCAACAAATCATATTATGTGAATGCGAATGCTAATGTTTTTTATGAGGAATCTGATTATGGAGACTTTGATTATAATGAATGCTTGTTCTTGGCTATAAAAGATGAACCTACTTCTGCTAAATCTGAAAGAGAGGTGAAGGAATGTCCTCTGGAGAAAGAGAAAGAAGAAGATACTATAATCTATGTCCTACATTCTAAACAAGAAAATAACTATTGGGTTGTTGATAGTGGATGTTCACATCACATGATTTGTGATAAGAGTAAATTTTTTAAACTAGAAAAATATGATGGCATCTTAGTTATGTTTGGAGATGATACTGGTGCTAAAATTTGTGGGATAGGTTCAGTAAGTTTTGATGGAAAACATAATATTGCTGATGTCTACTATGTTAAGGGTTTAAGGCATAATCTCTTGAGTGTTGGAAATATGTGTAGTAAAGGATATAACCTTGTATTTGAGGATGAGAGATGTGAAATCAAGAAAGGATCTGGAATAGTGATTGTTGTAGGAAAGAAGTCTGAAGGAAATATATATCAACTTAAGGGTGCTGATGGACGTTGCTTTATGACTCAAATTAATGATAGTTGGTTATGGAATTGGAGAATTTGTCATATGAATTTTGATAACTTGGCAAGGATCAGTGTAGTGCAAGTCGTAAGAGATTTACCAAGGATTAAAAGCTTGTTAATATTATTTGCAGGAATTGTCAATTTGGAAAGAAAGCAAGAAAAAACTTCAGATCAAAGGAACAATCTACTACTGGACTACTGTCCATTTGATTCATACAAATCTCTATAGCCCTACAAGAGTGAGAAGTCTACAAGGTGAAAGGTACTTTATACTTTTGATTGATGATTACTCTAGGTATACATGGGTTACTTTTCTTAGAGAGAAATCTAATGCATTAGATAGATTCAAGACATTCAAAGCCATGGTAGAGAATGAAGCGAATTTAAGAATAAAATGCTTGAGGTCTAATAGAGGTGGTGAATTCACCTCCCATGAGTTTAATATGTTTTGTGAAGTTCATGGAATAAAAGACAATTATCTACTTCTGGAACTCCTCAGCAGAATGGAGTTGTTGAAAGAAAGAACAAAACAATTCAAGAAGTTGCTAGACCAATGATTATTGAAGCCGATTTACTGAAGAGAAGCTATTCACACTGATGTCTATGTGTTCAATCGAGTTCAAGCAAGAGCTAACAGTACTAAGACCCCCTATGAGCTATGGTATGGAAGAATTCCTACTATTAAGTATTTCAAGGTATTTAGAATGTTATATCAGACGAGAAGAAGAAAATCTAGGGAAGTTTGATGCTAGAAGTGATGAAGGTATTTTCCTTTGATATTCTACTAAGAGAAAAGATTACAAATGTTTCAATAAAAGATTGAGAAAATTTGTAGAAAGCACAAATTTCAAGGTTGATGAAGCAATAAAGAATTTAATTGAAGTTGATGGATATGTATCTGATAAACCTAATTGTGTAATATTTGAAGAAGTTGTGGAAGAACATGAGAAGCAAAATGAAGAAGAAGAAGAAGCTCCAGTTGTGTCCCTTAAAACACCTAGATATGTGTAGAAGAATCATTCAGAAGATCAAATCATTGGAGACCAAAGGAAAGGAGTATTGACAAGAAGCAGAGTTGTTGTTGTTGGTGAGATAAATCTGGGTTTACTTATGAGATTGAGCCAAAGACTATAAATGAATCATGTAAAGATGAGTATTGGATGAAAGCTATGAAAGAGGAACTTATGCAGATCTTGGGAATTGGTCCCTAGATTGGAAAATAAAAACATAATTGGATCAAAATGGGTGTCCAAAACAAGTTGAATGAGAACAAAGAAGTAGTTAGAAATAAAGAAAGGCTTGTATGTAAGGATTACTCACAAGTAGAAGGTATATATTTTTAGGAGACTTTTGCTCTGGTGGCAAGAATGGAAGCTATCAGAATGTTCTTAGCGTTTGTTGCTCACAAAGATTTCAAGGTCTATCATATGGATGTTAAGTCTAAATTCTTGAATGGTGAGTTAGAGGAAGAGGTCTACATGGAATAATCGGAAGGATTCTAGTTGTCAAATCAATCGAATATGGTTTGCAGATTGAAGAATTCTTTATATGGATTGAAGAAAGCCCCTAGAGCTTGGTATGCAAGGTTAGACAAATATTTGATTCAACAAGGTTTCAACAAAGGTACGATGGATAGTAATCTTTATTTTAAGACTAAAAATGACAAAATATTGATAGTGGTTATATATGTTGATGAAATTATCTTTGGAGGAAATGAAACTATGTGCAAAATGTTTACTGAAGAAATACAAAAAGAATTTGAGATGCCTATGTTTGGAGAGATGAATTTCTTTCTTGGGCTACAAATTAATCAAACAGAGAAAGGGATCTTTATTTCATAGTCAAAGTATGTAAGATAAATGTTGAAGAAGTTTGGGATGGATGGTTCCAAACCGGTATGCACTCCTATGGTGACTGGTTGCAAATTGAGTAAAGATGATGATTCAACAAGGCTGATCAGAGCATGTACAAATCTATGATTAGAGGTTTGTTGTATTTGACTGCTACTAGACTGGATATCATGCATGCAGTTTGTCTTGTGTCTAGATTTCACAAACCTAAAGAAATAAGTGAGAAAGAGTTTGATCTCCAGACCTGAAGATTTGTGGATGGACAAAAGAGGACGGAGTTTAAATGGAGGAATGGAATGGAAGGATGGACAATGGAAATGGAATGGAACGAGGGGGGTGGAATGGAATGGAATGGAATGGAAGGAATGGAATGGACCGGAATCACCCTCAAAGCTTTGCTGCTACGTTAGGACAAAGGCTTAATTAGGCTACTTTAACAAGGCTAGTATAGGTTCTACAATCTCCAAACCTCCACTCTGCCAACCAACACCTCAAACATACCAAATGTAACTTGTACAAAGATTTTTCACTGCTAAAATTCCATTCCCAAAAGCCTTTTAACAAATCCTAACCCCTAGCCATCCTTTCATGCCTAAAACATGGCAATTTCTATCTAGGGCATCAACAAAACTTTATCAAACTACCTCCCCTACTTCTGAAAAACACATAAAGGTAAAATATACACCTAAATCTACCATTCCACCAAGTTAGAGCATTTTTCACCAGGTGGAATGGCTTACAAACCCACTTTATTCACTCAAATCCTCAAATTCAGGGTTTAGGTAGTTTACAAAGAAAATGCTATAAACTGCTTTAAACTCAATAAAAATGAGTCAAACCAGTTGCAAAAGTTAGGATATTCACTAGAACATCAATTCCCATGCATGAAAGTACATCTACAAGTCGTACCAAGCTATACTAATGGCTAAAACAACAAGTTTGACCTTGAAAACACAAGAAACAAGAGTTGTTTTATTCCAAGCTTCAAAATTACATTCACCAACCCTCTTCAATGATGAAATCAAGATTTTTATGCCTTCTCCAAACCTGCCCCACAGTTACAAACTAACTTTTAAACTTCTTGACCGTTCAACTTCCCAAAATCATGAAAAATGCAAATGTTGCATAGCAACTTTGCAACTTTTTGCAAAATTTAACATGACTCCAAACTGACTCTACATGACTAATAACATTGAACATGGTCTAAATAGACCTTATTATATCAACCATGACTCAAAAGACCAAAAATCCCAACATTAGACCCCTATTTACATAATGAAGCTAGGTGCCCCTGCACCACTATTTCCATCTTCTATGATAATACAAGTGCAATTAACATTTCAAAGAATCTAGTGATGCACTCAAGGACAAAGCATATATCTATCAGGTATCACTTTTTGAGAGAGAAGGTGTTGGAGAATAAAGTAAAACTCGAGTATGTACTTACGAAGGCTCTTCCTAAAGATACTTTTGAGTATCTCCAGGAGAAGTTAGAGGTTATTGCTCCTCCTTTCTTAAACTAGATGCATATGGAGATGCATCAGTCATGTGGATCTATGGATCTGTCTTTCTTCTAGATTGATGTTTTGGTGACTACCTCTTAGGGGGAGTAGGTAGTGTTATGTTTTTTCATTGAAAGAGTAGTTTATTTTTAATGTCAAAGGGGAAAACAATGAAAAATATATTTTTCCTTTGCCATTGATGTCAAAGGGGGAGAGAAATATGTGAAAAAAGAAGAAGAGAGAAAGATGTGAAAAAACAAGAAGAGAGAAAGATGTGAAAAGAGAGAAAGAGTATCATGTGAAAAGAGTATCTACTAAGGGGGAGAAATTGTGTTCTGAGTTGTTGTGTTGTCTTTGATGGTTTTTCACATCATGTGTTGCCATCAATGACAAAGGGGGAGATTGTTGCAAGTATGAAGGAAGTATGAAGAAGGTGTTGTCATTGTTGTCAAATGGTTAACTGGTTTTCAACTAGTTGTTTGTTGTCTTTAATGTCATGGATAATAGTTATTGGTTGTATATGTCAAGGATATTGAGCAAATTGTAAAGGAAAAGATTGTAGGTGTTCAGTGGTTGCTCGAGGTTTTGCTCTAGGATTTGCTCCTATGTTCGTGTGGTTCAGATATGTTGATCATGGTTGTTGGAAGTTGCTATATCCAAGATTTGGGTTTCTGGATCGTTGTACAATGCGAGTTATGTTCACCAGTTGTGAACTATGTTTTTCAGTGTATCTGGCCGAGGTTTGGGAGAAATATAGTTGCTTTGGATTTCTTCTTGTTCAAGCCTCATGACTTGTGGTTCTAGAGTTAAACTGATATGATCGTGTTGAAGATAATTTTGTTATTTGGAAGGATTAGATCATGCTAAGGTTGTGTGTGCTTAATTGATTTATGTGTTTTACATTGGTTTGGTCGACCTTGTGTTTAACACTACTTTTGAAGCTTATGGAAGCATGTTGAAGTGTGTGCTTGGGTCGCCCTCATTCAAATTCTACCCTAGAATGTTTTGGTGCCGACCTAATTCAAATTTGTAAATACAAATGGTGTATGGCCGACTTTGGATATGTTTCAAAATTTAGATGGTATAAATACAAGATGAGATATTGGTGAAAGGTGTGCAAATAAATAGAGTAAGATAGATGTGAGATAGATGTGAATTAGTGTGTATGTAATGTGAGTTGGTGCAGATTAGTGTGAAGTCTAACTCTTGAGTTTATGGAAGTAGTGAGCTAAAGGTGTACTCTATCATTCAAGCATGTCTACAAGTGTTTGAGCAAATTGTGGTGGAAATCTCTGTTACATTGAGACAATTTTTCTCTATGTAACAAATCTCTTTTATCTTCTTTGTATCTATGTGGCAGTAATCCCTCTGGGTGGTTAACCCTTGTTGGAAAGTGAGTCTTATTTTGGTAGTGAGCCTTCTCTAGTAGTGAGCCTTTGTAATCAATTTTGATATTCTCTATATTGTGATCTAATCCTCACTATTTTTTTTCCCTTATTGGGTTTTCCACGTAAATATGGTGTTATTGTGTATGTGTGATGTTTTTCAATTTCTGCCTTTGCACTTAATGATTAATCATATTAGGAGAATAAATGATTTGTGATTGATTTAATTTCTAGTGAAAGTTTTAAAGGTTAAAGTTTGCTACAACTGATTTGCCCCCCCTCTCAGTTGTCTTGTTCAACACATACAAATAAATATGCCACATTAATTAAATTCAAATATTGTATAGCTACTAGTGATGGATGGTGAACATAATGCATAAACAACCTATAAAATTTCTAAAATCAAGAACATTAGAGATTAAATGTGATGTGGTTCCTATAACAATATTAGAAACTCAAACTTGACCAAAATAATTAAGAGGAAATATATTAATGTGTTGAGACTAAAGTAGAGAAGATGGTTCCAAGATGTGTTTTTCTAAGATGAGGACATCCCCTCTCTTACCCTTTAATCTTGTCATTTCTAATGAAATTCAAGATATCAACCATCCTAATCCATAGGATAAATTGAATTTTGAGAAAATTTGGAGCAACTACACTATCAATCTAATACTCATATGAACACCTATATAGTCTCATAATTATAACCATGACATGATATATGCCACAAAAAATTATGTCTAACGAACAAGGATTTTGAAATCCTTCTCCACTTTAGGTTCTGCAAGCCTAGGCGGTTGTAACTTTTATAATTCATCTACAACTTCTTTTTTTATAGAAAATCAAATATATAATCTCTTTCATAAAAAACCTATATTTATTAACAGAAGTAGATCTTCATTAGAATTTTCAATGACAAGAATCCTACCTCAATCCTTGTTGCAAATAGATAGATAACAGAGATAAACAAAAATCCATATCAATTCTTAAAATTTGAAGAAAAACACTTCCAAAAATCCTCAAGCTTCAAAAATTGTATATTTCTTTCTCTAGAATGCAATATAATAATAAACTAACTTCTCTTTTAATAAAGTTTCTTTTCTTCCTAGTTCTAAATTTAAAAGCTAAAGGAAAAATATACTATTTTATTCTTTTAAAAATAAATTAATATTAAAATATTCTACATCTCTTCATGTACATTTTTTTTTGAAAAAATAATATATTAAAATATTAGCTTTTTCATTCTAATTAATAAAAGAATTCATTTAAAAACTAATATTATGAATTTATAATTTTTATTCTCTATTAAGATAAATATAACAAATTATTTTCTAATTTCTTATGATACTTGTACATTCAATAAATAAATTAATTAATTAATTAAAATAGTTAAATTTATCTATCTTCCCAAATAGAAATAATAAAATAAATAAATAAATATTCAAATAAATGATATAAAGCACTCATAATTAACCAACACTAATAATTTATTTATCTTCAAAATTAAATTAATTATTTAATTTTATTAATTATTTGATCTTCTCCTACACACTTGGACCATAGAATGAAACACTTCATCTCCAAGACCTAGTTCACCCTCCCTGTTACTTATACCTATTGCACATCTCATATTTCCACACAAATCCTTATTAGCATTTGTTGGTTATAAAATATATAATAATTAAAAAATACTAATAGTTAATTATACCATCCACATATTTATTCCATAAAAGCACAATAGGAAGTGAAAACATCACAATTTTGCATAACATTTAACTAATTAACAGTCCACATCCAAACACAATCGAATGAAATTATGACACATCCTAGAAAATGCTTAAAAAGAGGTCAAGTGAGGGATATTGTACACTCAAGCTAAACCTTTATAAGAGTATCACAAATAATCAAAATTTGAACAATTTTAATAACCTAACAATACTTGCAAATTAAGTATAAAACCCATACTTGGCTCCAATCCAAGAACCCAATATAAAGGATATCTAACTTTATCTAATACAAGAAACCATAAGTGGTAAAACCACAAACCATGGGCCAATACCATGACACAAATATGCCACCTAAATCTAGATCCCAAATTCTAATGCCCCCTCCATGATGAGTCCATATGCTAATAATTGTAAATTCTCTTACATTATCATAATGTTGAATAACTCTATCATAATCCACTCACCAAATTCGATGCTCCATTATCTACCCTAAAATATTTTCAATGATGTGTTATATCATGCATCATATTCCTAATTGACAATATAGGGTGTAACTACCCTACAATCATGCTCTTACACACATTTATATTTATTTACAACACTATCTCTATAATAGATGCTCTTACATATCCTTTATGATAATATATTATCTTGCACACCATTTTCCATGTTATAATAAGGCATGCGTGACATATTGGCCTTGTCCTAAGTGAGACGCCCTTTTCCATGTGGACTCACAAATAATAATAATAAATTTTGAACATTGGAATTACAAGATGTATGAGACACCTAATTGAACACTTGGAAGTGACTAATAGGCTAGAATTAGAATGATTTTAATTGATTTAATCATTTTTACATAGGAAATAAGGTTTTGATCAATCATATTTAAATTGTATTATTAAAATGAAATTTAAGGTTACATGAGTTAATCATAAATTTACGCAATTTAATTATTGTTAGTGGCAAAAGAAAATTAAAAGGATTATATATTTTATTTAAATTGCATTAGCTATTGGAAAAAGTTGAAAATGTCCTTTCCTTTGTGAAATATCTAGTTCTAATGTGTAAAATACCCATTTTATAAAATAACTTGTTTCAACTCGTGAAATGAGATCACGAGTCTTTTAGAAAAAGGGTTTTAAACACAGAAGGAATGTGAGTGCATTTGTAAAGTGCGGTTCATTTTTTGTATCTCATTCTCCTCTCATTATTTTGAGCTCTCATATTTTTAAAAGATTTTTTTTGATGATTGTGGCATTAAGTTTGAATCAAGAAGTTGAATAGGATTGCCAAGGGTTGTATGCATTACTTCTTTAAGTGACAAACTTCCATTTTGTGAGTTGTCATATTGAAGTATTATTCTTTTAAAATATGCAATGATTTAATATGATTTCATGTTTTAGCAATACCAATATTAGGTGGTTGTATATATTTTCATTTGAGTAGGATTGGTTTTGTAATTAAATTAGTAAATTATTGTGTTGATCAATTTAATTGTTGTAGGTTTTTTCTAAATTCTATTTTACACTAGAACTATAGTGAAATTGTCTTAATATAAATAAATTGAAAAGTGTGTTCCCATACAATTATTCTTAAACGGGTGTCTTCAAAATTTTAATATTTAAAGTTTTTTTTTTGCTTTTGATTTTAGGACTAGAAACAGGTATTTTGATGTGGTTTCTTTGGGATTTCCTTTGACCAAAATGCTGGAACTTTAAGAATTTTGGGAGTCTTTGGTTTTGTTTCGACTTGGGCATGTTTCCAAAGGGTTTCCTTTCTCCCACCTAAAGCCATTCTTCCAAAATTTTAAAAGCTTTTAAAGGTCTCGTTGGCTTGCGTTCTCCGGGCGGAATCGGCACCCTCGAGCCGGGTCATTTGCGGGAACAAGGCTGGTTAGGGGCCTGAAGCCTTCTCCACCGTGAATTCCAGAATTTGGTCGGAACAGGGAACTTACTGGAGGACAAAGCTAACCAAAGACATTTTCAAGTTGATTATAACCCTCTGGATTCTTGAAGGGAAAATAACATTTTTCACGGTGGGCTCGAGGCTACCTCACAAAAGGGAGATAAAAGGTAATGAATTGTTGCTTTCAGCACTTCAAAATTTCCTTAGGTACAAAAGAAACATAGAAAGCTAAGCTATTATGGTCTTACCCTTGATACAAAGGGACCACTGAAATCCCCCCAGTGAGGTTTCATTCGAATTCAACATATTGTCTCCCAAACCTACGCGACTTTGAAAAAAACGCGACTGGCTGAAATTGCGCCACTGACGCGGGGTCGCCAGCGGTACAAGAACTGGAAAAGCCGCTTTTCGCTTTAAAATTTTAGATGATGGCATACTGACGGGTTTGGTACCCCGGCGGGAATGTTTGCATTGCTTTCCAATAACCATTTCCATTTCGACGGCGCTTTTTGGCGAAACGGTTGCTGCGGGAGTTCGCCGGGGATCGCCTCGATTGTTCATGGCGTTGTTGGCGATCTCCTACTATAGATGAGAGCACATCCCTTAACATCTACATGGTAATTGTGCTGAGAATTGACACTAAAATGTAATAAGCCTGGTAGTATCTCCATTCTTGTCTCATCAAAACATATGTATTATCTAATCTCAAATATTAGTGATATCCACATGCATGAAATGATCAAGGTTATTGTGTATCCCTTGTGTGTTTTCTTGGAAACTATATGTTCAATTTTTCCTTAGTTTATGTGAGTGTTCATCTACTTTATTTCATGTGAGTGTTGTTGGACTACTCAATTATTGACCTCATAACTTAGAGGAGTGGGCCTCAAGGTTCCACATGGTTGGGTAGTGTATATCACCATTAGTGCTAATGAATTCTTGGAGGTACGAGTTAGAAGGCATGCAAGTCTCTTGTGGCATCTTGAATTGTTATATCTTTCTATTTTGAGTTGATGAAAAAGTTGTAAATTAGAATCATATTTTACTTAATTAAAGTTTTATTTGTATATTAGGAAACTATATTAATTGGACATTAACCATGCATGTTTGGTATGAGGGCCATTGTATTGTATTATGCTTATATCATTATGAGAGTTAATTGTAAACCCTCTCTTGTGAAGGATTTACCATGATGTGTTAAGTCTTGATTATGATGCTTAAGATTTGTTTCTAATTATAGTTGAAATGATACTTTTTTTGGAAACATTCTCATTATGATGTGATGATTATTTTAGAATCACTCATAGGATGAAATTGCCAATAGCTCTATAGATTGGGTGTTATAGATGTTTCATGTATTTCCCTTGCTACATTGAGAGGAAGAGTACATTGGCCATGAATGGAATCTTTTGGTCATAATTGAATTAATGATGTTTGTGGATTTATAATATGGATTATTGTGATCTTGTTGTGTTATATTTCAATGCATCAAATATTTTAAACAACACTTAAATTGAGGTGTTATCTTATCTATTGCTAGGGTGTCTATATTAGCATTGGCCTAGCCATGCCCTTTTTATTTTAATTTTTTTTACCTTGGTTCATGTCCTTAGGGATTAGAACATTTTTCAAGGTTAATTATGTTAGTAGTCTCATTGAGGAGTCATTAGACACCTTTGGGATCAATTCCAGAGTCTTTAGGAACCCTACAATGCATTTAGAGCTTGTACACTATCTATAATCATTCATTTTGGAAAGGGGAAATCTAGGATATTTGGGGAACTTTTAATAGGAAAAATGTATATTTTGGAACTGAAATAGGCAACCCTAAAACAATGGGTACTTGTTGTCTATTTATGATTTTTTTCCTAAAAAAATATTCCCTAAGGTTTGTCCTTAATGCCTCTCATCTTGGTTTGGCAATATGTTATGTCCTTTGTGATTTAGGAGTTCCTTTGTTTTGGATTTTGTGAAATGGGCAATCTCTTATGAGACTAGTGACTCACCTAATCATTTAACTTCTAGTTTGATATTATTTGTGGTTGAATTGTGTTCTTATGTCGTTTAGGATGTGTGAGTGTGTCTTGATTGGTTTTGTGATGTGGAATGATGCTCAAATCTCCCTAAATAAGGAAATTGTGGTGGTCTATTCACATTTGTGTCTTATCCATTCACAATAGATAAGGTTAGTGGTTTTGTATCCTTGTACTATGACTATAAGAAATTCTACCCTATCACATGATCATCACAATGATGTCTTCACAAAACAATGTGTAATTCATCTTCTTGTACATTGAAATCATGCATTATAACCGTTGTTGCAGCATTATTTCATAACATCTTTGAGTAGGTGTGCATTGTGGCACATTTGTGTGTCACAAATGTATCATAAAAACATTTTATAAAGCAATTTCATAACATCTTTGAGTAGGTGTGCATTGTGACACATTTGTGTGTCACATATCATAAAAACATTTTATAAAGCAATTTCATAACATCTTTGAGTAGGTGTGCATTGTGGCACATTTGTGTGTCACAAATGTATCATAAAAACATTTTATAAAGCAATTTCTCCTCCCTATATAACTACCTATATATGTTACTAATTTCCATTAGACACCCACTTGGAATTGGGAGTCTCTTTCAGTTAAATACCTATCTCTCCCGAAAGTTCTCCTTGTACTAAAAAGTGAACAAATTGAAAGATTCCTTGGTTTTGGCTGTTTCCCAGTACGTCTAGGGAATTCTATGCCGTAAGTTAGGGGGAAAAGACAAGTAAAGTAAGGCATTTGAAGATTTAGGTCGGTTAAAAAAGCGACATTAAGTACGTTGAAAAGTACTGAAAATGTACCGTCTATTCTCCGTTAAGTGTTACTCCCAAGATATTTTTGACTCAAGTCTAAGATTTTATTTGTTTCTTCATTCTACTTATTATTCTACTTATTAGGCCCTACCAAGGAATTATAGTAATTTGCAACGATATTTTTTTTATTAATTGAAAAGAATATGTTGTAAAATTATTGTTAATATTAATAGATGACTTTTTGTAATGAATAAGTTATGTATTATTTTTTGTTAATTAAAAAATAATTAGGGGAGAAGATTCACTATGTGAGCATGTTTCAATAATTGTTATAGTATTTGTTGATTTAATGTTCAATATTTTTAATAAAATTGGACCAATAGTTGTGACTTTAAAGTTGCTAGTGTAGATGATGACTACCCATAATTGAATGAAATGTATTCCTTATATCTAAAAAGCAACAAATCATGTCATGCCACATCAATACACCAATAAAACATGATTTAGTGCACAAGTATCGGTCTCACTTTTTTTGGGGTCTTTTTGGACACCTCGACAAAAAGCATGTTGATGTGGCCTTGAAACCTTAATTATAAGCAAGGGACTTGCCAAGTAAGCTGTTGTAAAAAGTTAGGAGTGATTTGAAATTTCCACATAAGATTTTGAGAAGCATGAAGTTAGGGTGCTCAACTACTGAGTCCTCTCCCCTAGTCGGTTACACCTCAATTGTGTAATTACTATTTACTATTACTATGTAGGGTAAATATGAATGTAATGTGAATTCTAGAGATGAATAAATTGTGCTTACACTTTGTTATTGATGCATTATGTGTGAATGTTATCTCATTTAATGTTATGCAAATATGAGAAATGAATGGTTATTGAATTATTATTCTAACTTTAGAGATGTATAATATGTAATGCATATTTTGTTGAATAGTTGACTACCTTGAGCACATGTTAGTGGATGCAAGTATATGCTCAATTCCTCTAGGCAAAGGGGAAGCATCACTCAGGAGAAGATCTTGGTCGGGTAACCAATAACATAAACTATTTGAGCTTACACACACCACAATAGAATAATTGAGTCAAGTTATTATGTGGGAAGTTGGTAAGTCATCCTTAGTTGATATGTTTGCATTATTAAGAGTCTTGTTACTATTGAGTGCATTATTGGGTGATGATTATATTTTTGAGCTTATGAGTTCCTTCTTATATTACTAAGGTTGCAATGATGAGTAGAACGTACGTGGAGTATGTATATGTACACACATGCACGCCAATGATAGACTATACACATGAAGGAACACACACATGAGTGTACATAGGTAGACATACTTATGCACACTTGTGGACAAGTTGCTTATACATATGGAATTATCAATTGGATCTAACGACATGTATATGTGTATGTATAGATATATCACACGTAGGTGCTTATCAATGCAATAGTATTTTTGTATGTAATCGAACGTGTATATATATATATAATACATACATACATGCATACATACATACATACATACATACATACATATATATATATATACATATATATATACACACACACTCAATATTATTATTATTACTATGTGAATGACATCATGATTGCATATCAAATGTATACATACATAGTTAGCATAAGATATATGTAAATATATATATATATATTGTTGGATAGGACAACTAAGAGGGGGGGTGAATCAGTTGTCACAAAATTAAACCTTTAAAATATTCACCGGAACTAATCCTTAACACTGCTTAATTGAATAAACATTAGGTGCAAGTGCAGAAACTGAAAACTATCACACAACACAACAACACCATATTTACGTGGAAAACCCAATAAGGGAAAAACCATAGTGAGGATTAACTCACACTGTAGAGAATATCAAAATCAATTACAAAAGACTCACTGCCAAAACAAGTACTCACTGTCCAACAGGGCTAACAACCTGGAGGGCTCACTACCATAGAGATACAAAGAAGATAGAAGAGATATGTTACAAAGAGAAGACAATCTCAATGCAACAAATAAATCCACCACAATTTGCTCAACCACTCGCAGACATACATGAATGATAGAGTACACTTTCAACTCATTGCATTTGAAAACTCAACATTTAGGCTTCACACTGATCTGCCACACTCACATCACACACACTCACTGATTTGCATCAATCTTGCATCTATCTACTCTTTTTCTTTGCACTTATCTCTCTTTGTACACCATTTCACTACTAACTCATCTTGTATTTATACCATCTTCAACATTAAAACATATCCAAAGTTAGTCATCCAACATTAAATTCAAATTAAGATGGCGCCAAAACATCCTAGGGTGGAATTAGAATGAGGGCAACCCAACCACATGCTTGGTGAGGACCCAACTAGATCCAACACACTACATCGATTCTGAAGATAGTGTTTAACACAAAGTCATCCAAACCAGTGTAAAACACAGAAAAATTAAGCACTATCCTTCCAGATACTGAAATTATCTTCAATACAATCACAACAACTCAACTCTTGAACCACAAGTCATAAGACTTCACCAAAGAGAAATTTAGATCAACAAATTTTCTCCAGGACCTCAACCAGAACACAGAAAACCATAGTTCACAACTGGTGAACATAACTCGCACTGTGCAATAAATCAAGAGCCAAAAATATGGATATAGCAACTTCCAACAACCATGACCAACATATCTTAACCATGTGAACATAGGAGCAAAACCCAGAGCAACCATTGAACACCTGCAACCTTTCTTCAATATAATTTTCTCAATATCCTCAACATATACAACCAATAACTTGCAACCATGACATTAATGACAACACCAACCCGTTGACATCAATGAAAACACCTTCATTCTTTTCTATTCTTGCAACACACACATTATATATATATATATGTATATATATATGTGTATGTATATGTGTGTATAAATGTATGTGTATATATATGTATATATATATGTGTGTATGTATATATATTTATTTAAATATTATCAAGTTCTTGGGAGTCGATTAAATTGGAAAGCTTTGAGGTTGATTATTACTCTTGCTGCCCACATGTTTAGAACAAGTATTCTACAAAACAATTCATAGCCATGAAGTCAATATGTGAAGGAGACTTAGTCGACGCCTTATGTGGAAACATTGTGGACTTAATGAATTCTTAAATACCATGTCATTGAGTGAAATAGCAACAGTAAATAGAAGCATGCAAGATTATGTACAACATATCAATGAATTATTCAAATTAATAAATGAGATGAGTTGACTCATGCAAAGACCAAGTTGACGTGGGCTATGTGTTATATATTTGTTATTGATTGGTTCAACAAGTGAAAACCACACCAACTCTATAGGAGGTTAATGATTTATTTGGCATCACCTTATGAATCCTAATTGTTGTAGATGTTCATTGTGAAGGAAATTCAAATTACACCTTTTTCATCATGTGCTGATTTAAAATGGTCTTATACCATTGTCATCAAAAGAGGTTGACTTGTAGCACTATTTTGTTGAGTATGTTCTTCTTTGTGCACCACCTTTTAGCTAAGCTGAGTGAGTAGCCATGCATGGTGATTTTTGTCGACATTGATGCCTAATCTATAGGATGATAAGCCTCTTTTTTGTTGTATAAATAGTAGAGAAAACTCACTTATTTGAGATGCATCCCATACACATTGTGCTCAATATTTTATACATTCTTCTCTGCAATTCTTATTGCAATATTTTATTCTTTTTGAGAGAGAGAGTTGTGAGTATTTGTGAGAGTATTAGTATATTAAGTGAAGTACATTATCAACTTGAGAGAAGGGGGATTATTGTGGCATAGCTGAAGGAGTCAA
>VDFB02049247.1:0-22580 GCA_007258455.2 Sequoia sempervirens | reverse complement strand
AATGACTCTTTACCCCTAGTACATCCTGAACTCATAGATTGGGATCAAATTGAGCCATCTGATATCCCCCTCTTTTCAAACAATGAAGCCATTATCAATTTCCTCTATTCTGCCAACCCCGAGACATATTCCACCATTGACCATTGTAACAAAGCTTCCAACCAAGTGAGTGTCAATTTTTCTAGCTACAAAATGAATAATACAGGGAATAGATCTGATAGTGAAAACTGTTCAATGGCAATATGAGATCTAGAAAAAGTAAAAACAAAGAGTGTATCCAACAATGAAAACCTTTATCAGGCACTGAAGGATGGAAGATTTGACACACTCCTTGAAAACTTTCAGGAATGATGTAAAGTATTGGTTGAACCCACCCAGTCTATCAATATCGACAATGAAGAAACAGTGAAGATTGTCCATCTGGCAGAATCCTTGATAGATCAAGAAAAATTGAACTTTATCAAATTCTTGAAAAAAAAACAAATCAATTTTTCTTAGTCATATTTCAACATTCTAGGGATTGATCTAGAACTCATCATGCACCACTTATCATTGCCAGTAGGAGTAAAACCAGTCAAATAGAAGTTAAGGAAAATGCATCCACATATCACCATATTGGTAGAAGTAGAACTAAAGAAGTTACTGGATGTTGGATTCATTAGACCAATCAACTCTATTGAGTGGATTTCTAACATTGTACATGTTTCTAAACTAGAAAAAATAATCAGAATCTGCACATATTTCAAGAATCTCAATAAAGCTTTCCCAAAAGATGACTTTCCCCTACCAAACATTGACATTATTGTGGACCTAACAGGTGGACATGAAATGCTCCCACTTATGGATGGATTTTTAGGGTATAATCAAATCAAAATTGCACCTAAGGATCAAGATAAAACTACCTTCACATGTCCTTGGGGTACTTTATGCTAGAACATCATGCCATTCAGGTTGAAAAATGTTGGAGCCACATATCATAGAGCAATGGCCACCTTCTTTCATGACACGATTCACACATTTATGGAAGACTATGTAGATGATCTGTTGGAAAAATACTACACCAGAGAAGGACACCTAGAAATTCTAGAAAAAAATTTCACTAGATTAAAGAAGTTCAATTTGAGACTAAATCCCAATAAATGTGTATTCGGTGTAACATCAGCTAAACTTTTGGGGTACATTGTGTCAGCTAAAGGAATTTAGGTAGAACCTGCAAAGGTCAAGGCCATCATGGAGATGCCTCCTCCTACAGACATCAACTAACTTAGATTCTTGCAAGGAATATGTCAGTCTATCAGGAGGTTTATCGCACAACTGACTGACAAAACTCACCCCTTCGACCACTTGCTCCACAAAAATGTATCTTTCTAATGGGATGAAAAATGTGAAGGAGTCTTCAATCAATTGAAACAATATCTATTGTGTCCACCTATCTTGATACCACCAATAGAAGGACAACCACTTTTATTGTACATATCAACAACTGAGATATCATTGGGAGCCTTGTTAGTGCAAGAGGATTCAATAGGAAAAGAAAGGGAAATATATTATATCAGAAAAACCTTAAATGACTATGATATCAATTACACCTTCATTGAAAAGGCTTGTTTGGAAGTAGTGTTCACTACCCAACAATTGTGACATTATATGCTAACTCATACCATCAAATTGATAGCCAATATAGATCCACTTAAATGCCTTCTTAGCAAAGCTAATCTAACTAGAAGACTAGCTAACTAGGTCATGATACTGAGTGAATTTGACATCCAATATGTTGATAGGAAGGCAATCAAAGGACAAGAAAACATAGATCAATTAATTGAAGCACCATTACATGACAATCATCCAATAAACATTGAGTTTCCAGATGTTGATGTCCTAACAGTGTCCACACACCAATGGGTCATGTACTTTGATGGTTCTTATACACAACATGGATCAGGAGTCAAAATCTTGTTTATCTCACCACAAGGACATACCATTCCCAATTCCTATAGATTGATGTTCCCTTGTACCAACAACACAGTCGAATATGAAGCCTTGATCATTGGAATCAAAGTAGCAGTTGAGTGGAAGATCACAGAGTTACATGTCTATGGGGATTCTCAACTAGTCATTAATCAGGTAAATGATGACTATCAAACAAATGATGACAAGCTAATGCCCTACAAAAGAGTGGTTGATGACTTCAAAAATTACTTTGTGGAAATAAGATTTGAGAAGATTCCTTGAAGTGACAACAAAGTTGTTGATGCCATGGTGACCATTGCTTCTCTCTTACAGATTCCAGAGAAATGAGCCTGTTACGAGTTCATGGTGGAACAATTGTTGAACCCATCTTATGACAACCTGGAGTCCCAAGTTATCTACCATCTAGTTGAGGCTGACACTTCCCTCTACAAGAAAATCTATATGTACCTAAAAGATAACACCCTCCCTCCTAACCTATCTCACAATAAAAAATGAAACTTCATTCACTAAACCACCTGACACACCCTTATCATGGATTTCCTTTATCGACGAGGTCTTGATGGAACTCTCCTCCAATTTCTAGAACGTGATGATTTTGAAATGGCTTTACGAGAAGTACATGAAGGTGTTTGTGGAACTCATTCGAGTGGTTTAACCTTAGCTAAGAAACTCCTTCATCTAGGATATTACTGTCTGACTATGGAGAGGGATTCTTTTTAGTTTTTCAAGAAGTTCCAAAAGTGTCAGATTCATGGTAATCTCATCCACGCACCAGTGTAGGAACTACACCCTTTTGCGTCAACATGGCCCTTTTGTCAATGAGGATTGGACCTCGTAGGAAATATTCATCCATCTTCATCAAATGGACACAAGTTCATTATCACACCCATGGAGTATTTCATGAAATGGATTGAAGCTACCCTCTAACTACCATCATTGGAAAAAAAATCTCCTCATTCATCCTTAACTACATCATTTGTAGATATGGCATCCCTCAATGCATCGTCACTCACAATGATAGACCTTTCAAAAATTAGGACATTGAAGAACTTTGTGAGAAATTTCACATCTAGCATTGGTTTTCTACACCATATTATCCTCAAGGAAATGGCCAGGTAGAGGCCTCAAACAAAACTATCCTAAAAAATCTTAAAGAAAACCATCAATGATGTTGGATGTGACCAGGGCATGTGCAAATAAACCATGCTTTATGGGCTTATAGAACCAACATCTGTACCCCAACAAGATCTACACCCTATGCTCTAGTCTATGGATCAGAAGCCATTATTCCTATTGAGGTTGAACTACCATCACTTTGTATGTCACTAAAAGGGATCATTTCAGATGAGGATTATAGAGTGTATAGGTTGCAAGAATTGGAACTCTTGGATGAGCATCGCCGACATGTAGTGGGTCACCTAAAATCATATCAAGATAGGATCTCCATAAGCTACAACCACAAAGTCAAGCCTAGAACATTTCAGGTTGGCAATTTAGTCTTGAAAGAGAATCCCCGTAATCAACAAGATAGAGAGAAAAAGGGGAATTTGAACCAAACTAGCTATGTCCCTTTGTCATTGTATCATCCTTCGGATTAGGAGCATACCGGTTGTCCACACTAGAAGGGGATTTATTTGATGAACCCCTCAATAGCCTGCATCTAGAGAATTTCTACACCTGAATCATCCCATACATCAGAGAAAGGTCTTGGAACATACCAAAAATATCAAAAAATGTCATAAAAAAATGGTTTCCTTGATGAAAACCTGGCAAATAGGCATCTTGGTAACAAAAAAAAGAGAAAAAAAGTTTGAAAATCAAAAAAGGAGTAAAAAGGAGAAAAATACAAAAAAATCATAAAATCTGAAAAAGTGGAATAAAAACTAGTGAAAAACTAGCAATAGGCGCTATTTGTTATAGGTTACATTTTCCATCTATTTGAGCATGTCGGCCATTCACTTTCACCATTTGCTTTCACCATTCATCTGCCTATCATCAGAAAGCTCCATGTACATATCCTGACATCATGGTCATGTCTCACCCTAGACTAGGGGCAAAATCTTGAACTCACTGGGGGCAATAAACTTTGAGCTTGAACCAATAAATAAATAGTAGTGGTACAACACAACCCAAAACAATGATTATAGTGCAACTCAACATTGAACATCAATCACACAAACATGAAAACAACCATCCAAATCAAAAGAAAACTTCAAATGGATGATGTTCTTCTGAATCATGGGTTTATCATGTCACATGTGAATGTTCAACTATTGAACTTCAATTTTTGTTATCATATCTCTGGAGCACCTCAATGATGTATCGAACTAGAGGAGCCAGGAAGGAGTATGATTTTTCTTTGTCTATTGTATGTGATTTGATCATTATTACTATGCAAATTGTCGTGAGATATGTGCTACAAAGTTTCACTGATGACATTTTGAATTTGAATAGGAAAGTGGTTAACTCTTGTCTGTTTACACAAGCAATACTCAAGTCATCTCGGTTTAATTATACTTAGATGCTTGTGTTAACTTGCACTATCAAACATCAAGGAAGTAGTACTTAGGTCATCATGGTATAAATATACCATTGATGCTTGTACTCACTTCCAACATTTTAAAGGCCCAATGATGATAAAAAGCATGAAAAATCTGTTGTTATGAATGACAACTTTTGCATATGAGATCTGCATGGTTAGAGTAGATTGCATCCATTTTAGTTTGCATCTGTATTTATGGGGTTTCCAAAGCTACACCAATGGTGTTATCTCTTGCATTAATGGACTGAGTACACTTGACATTGCCAAAAACACATCATTTTCATATAGTTACACATCACTTGCATTATCATTTACATCAATTAGAAAACATTCTCATTTAGTTACATATTAGTTGCATCATCATTTTCATACATTAGAAAACATTACAACATCATTCATCCATCCATACATCACATCATGATATTTGCATCAGAAAAAAAAAAAAATGACGTGCATCACATCTCATTTACATAATAAAAATAATTTCATATAGTGGCATTAAGAAAGTGGTTCACTAAGCTTAAATGAGTGAGTCTCTTCAAATTTCCAAAAGAATTGGGAAATATTTCAAGTTTTGTGAAAGCTTAATTTAACAAAGAGTCAATTGATGACAACCTTCCCACAACTCTTGGAAGTTGGATAGATTCACTCATCTAAGCTTAGGACCCTAGAACATAATCATTTGCATAATCATTTGCACCACATAATCATAATTTATCATTACAAAACATCACACATCATTTACATAGTCCTTATATCTCATTATCATTACATCCATACATAATCAATATGAACATTACATTTCATCACATATCATTATTGCATAATCAAATCCATTTCACATAGCATAAAACATCATTTGCATAAATCCATAAAACATATAGAATCATCCATCATGCATTATCATATCTTATTATCCTTGCATCTATCACATAATCATCATATCCTATCATCTCATCATTGCATTATCATATCATATCATCATTGCATACATCATCATAGACTTAGGTACCATCACACAATTATTTCATATACACATTCATTTATTCATTCATTACATCATTTATTTGCATCAAAAAGGAACAAAAACATAAAATGCATCACATTTCATTGGCATAATAGGATCCATCACATACATCATATATACATCACTCATGTAAAGCATCATAGAATCATAACACATCAGTTGCATCATCATTTGCATCCATAACATATCATATCATTATCATATAGAACATCACACAACATACATAATAGAAAGTAAATGCTTCCATCATTATCATTATGATCATCATCACATAAATCATAGACACATAGATCAATCATAATCATCACTGCATATCATATAACATCAAAATCATAATGTCAAGTATACAATAATATCAAAATGTGTCAAATAGATACATCAACAAAATGGCAGAAATCACAAAATAACTGACTAAATAAGTGTATATATCAAGTATCGGTAGATCATCAAGTATTAGTACATTAATCAATCTTATATTAGGGCATATCAATCAGAGAAGTCAAACCACATTGCCCAATCAAATCTGAATCTACTTGTACCAGATGCATAAATCCTCCTATGATCATAACATATCACAAATCAACAATCTTATCAATCAATCAACATCAATCAATCAATCAAATCTAATTGGCTCTGATGAGACTCTAATCAAATATCATGAGGATCTATCATTTGATCCTCGCCTATCATGAGGTCAATCATTAATCTATCATTGATCATCGCCTATCATGAGGTCAATCATCAATTTATCATTGGTCCTCACCTATCATAAGGTCAATCATCAAACTATCATTGATCCTCGCCTATCATGAGGTCAATCATAAATCTATCATTGATCCTCACCTATCAGGAGGTCAATCATCAATCTATCATTGATCCTCGCCTATCATGAGGTTAATTATCAATCTATCATTGATCCTCACCTATAATGAGGATAATCATGAACATCTTATCATTGACCCTCACCTATCACGAGTTCAATCATCATTATCCTATCTTTGATCCTCACCTATCATGAGGTCAATCATCAACTATCACATCAACATCATCAAATCAATTGGACGAACGCGATCATCAAACATCAAACACAAGGAGACAACACATGGGCATTAGTTAATCACTTGGCAGACTCAATCTTCTTTATTGAGAGATAAATTGATGATATATCCTGAAAATTCAAAAATTTAGTGATTTATCTCTCGAGGGGGCATATATCCATTAATATCTGAAAATCAATGTCTGGGACATCAAAAAACTTTTCTGGGCATTGGTATCAAATTTTTCTTTGAAAAAACATGTAAACACATTACTTCAAAGAGGGGAAAAATGTATACACCAAAAATTGGTCATTACATTTAATTAATTAAATACTAGTTATTTAATTAATATTTCAACTACGTATAAATAAATTCAATTTATTTATATTGTTCATTTTCTAAATTCTCCAAATCTAGGAACATATTCTTCTAAATTTTTTAAATAAAAAAAAAATCATAAGCTTGTTTTATTTAATTAATCTTCACTAATCTCGATTAGGAATTGAAGCACATATCTACAACTTTTTGTGCCACCTCACCAAGGTCACATGAAATTAAATAATTATAATTTTTAATTAGAATTATCTTTAACCAATTTTTAAGCACATGGCTTATTCCTCACACACTTCCACCAATTTTTAAACACATGGTCTTTCCTTCCCACACTTGAGTCTTCCATCCATTTGGCATGTTTCCCATTGGTCAAGAGATTCTTCCATCCAAATGGAATAGTTTATTTGGTCAAGGGGACAACATCTTGATTCTCGCCATCGCCACCATCCATTCTTCTTGTTCAAATCTATACCGTTGATCATTGCCACCTCACAAGATGCTTGGAAAAACGTATAAATACAACTCTTTGGCATTGTATTTTGTAATCCACTTTTGAATAGAGTTATCATGCAGAAATATTGTTTGAGCTTGGGAGCATTTTGGAGTCTTATAGTTACATTTTATACCATGTTTTGCATCATAGTTAGATCTTAGAGTAATACTTTTCTTCATAGTTGCATTTAATGTCATCCTTTGCATCATAGTTGCATTTTAGATTAGCATATTCATAGTTAGCAATTGAGCATATGGAGTATCATCTTAGTTTTCCATAGTTTGTATTTGAGCATATGTAGAATTATCCCATCTCAATACCATATTATCTACGTCAAATCATCTCACACCATCATCCATTCATCATAGTATCCATTATCCTTTCCATCATGTAGAAATTTAATTGGCTTGCATGTTGAATAGTAATCTCGTTTCTTAAGTGTCATTCTAATAGCCTTTGTACACATATAAATCTAAGGGCCAAAGGGTTAAAGAAATCTTTAAGAATAGAGGACAATGAGATGTTCTTAAAATATTTGTTTTGTGGAAAATTAGAGTAGCTTCTTTGTTTTGAATCTTTGATATAATTCGTTTCATTAAGGTTTGTGTTGATTTACTAACTTTCCACATTTCACACGCACACAATTCTTAATAAGTCTATTCACAAAAAAATAAAATTGAAGGAATTTTGGAAAGATTCTAATAGCATCTGCATACCTACAAATTTTCTTATGAAAACAATTCTTTTAGTACCAATTTATAAAAAAATTAAAATTTTGCAATATTATAAATGAATTTTAAAACCATGTTTGAAAACGCCCCAAAGATGGAACAAAAGGTTGCCTATCATATTCTCTAAAAAATAAGAACTAAATCAATAAATCCTTAGCTAGTCATGATTCCAAAGTAACTACCCCTAATTTTATCTATTATATGTCATAAGATGCTGTCAGAAATTAGCATAGATTCTCACAAAAGAGGAACATTCAAAATCTTCTAAATTTATCCATCTTATGACAGCTTATAAATCACCAACAAAATATTAGCATTTGACATTAGATACCTTACAAAAAATCCAATGCTACACTCAAACTAAAACACAAACATAAAATAAAATATGATATATAATTACATGAAAATGTAGAAAAATAAAATAATTAAATCATATACTCACAAGAAATTAAGACACTTAAATTCCCAACAATTATCTTTATCAATTGATACCCATTATTTCATCACAAAACTAAAAATTCTTGTGATTATATTTTTCTTCGATATTAGCTAATTTAACCCACTCCACTTCACTAACTAATTAACTTTAACTTATACTTATCCACTTTATTTATCTACGTAATCTAAACTACATCTTTTAAAACCTTTTATTTCCTTTTTACTCTTAAAATATGTTTGCCAATATATTGATTTTATAACACTGTTCTTAGTCATGCTTGTCAGTGACTCCCATTATATTGATATTATAACACTGTTCTTAGTCATCCTTGTGACTCATTGACTTCCATACAGATGTGTCGTAACTTTATTATTAAGAAAGTAATAATGCTTTAGATGGGACCGGAGAGGCTTGTTGCATCGCATTCTTCACTACTTCCAAAGACAAGAACCCAATTGCTTTCTAGTACAATAATCGTTTGGAAAACCTATTGCCCATGATGTCACATTTGTAACCTCTCATGACTCCATTTCAGAATAATAATAAAATATCCCACATCCTGTAATTATACCCGATCACTCAATTTCCCTTTATTTTCGAATTTTATGGTAGGCAATCAAGCGAAGAGACACATTCTTTTGTGAGAGCGGAAAGTTGCTTGCGAATCTGGACGACCGTCCCATAGTAAAATCAGAATCCAAGATGTGACACTAAAAAGAGAAAGGCACCAGGAAATCATGCGTTGTACGATTGCCAGGAGAGGTTTGGTTGCCTAACTTACAAAGCAGTGAACTGTATCAATCACTTTTTCTCACTTTCCTTTCCACCCTGAATTTCGCTGATTGATTTTGCTGGTGTAGTGAACAGATTTTCGCCGACATTAATACAGGGCCAGGTGTGGATTTTCTTTATAAAGTTTTCTGGTTTCAATTGTTCTTTTCTGTCAGCATGAGAATCTCCTTTAACACCTACTTACACAGAATATTAACAGGGGGTATACAACTTTTTCTCTGTCTGATGGTTATATTAACAGTGGGTATACAACTTTTTCTCTGTCTGATGGTTATATTAACAGTGGGTATATAACTTTTTCTATGTCTGATGGTTTTCGACAATATACCAAATGTGACGCAGTTTGTGATGGTATTTTCTGTGTAGGTATTTTGGCTATATGTGAGCCTGAATATAATCTCTCTCTACCCATCTGTTTAGAGGCTCTGCTGGCTATAACCATGGATTCCAACAGACCAAAGCAGAAGATGCACTGTTATCCAATTTATGAAGACTCAGAAGACGGTGCAGAAAACGAGATGAGACGTCCGCAAACAGATGACAACGGATGTGAAGCTGAAGAGTTTTTCGCGTTGGTGAGCAGAATCCAAGCACTGAACAGATTGTTTAGGAAGAATACAATGAATTCTATTTCTGCAGGAAATGTGGGTGCTAATGTTATCAATAGTAAATCCCCCTGGAAGCCAGTATTCCAGCTGGAGGATTTCTTTAACTTGCCCTCAATCGGTACTCCTTGTACTCAAAGGGATAGTACTTGTTGTGGAGACAAGAATGCAAGGAGATGTGGAGTATCTGCACAGGGAGATAGTGGAACTGAAAAATATATGGCCAAGGAGATTTTTGATCTGAATGTAGAGCCCACCTCGGAATTTTGTTAGGGTTTTGTGGTCATCTTCAGCTCACGAGGAAGCTCTCTTGGTCAGGTATAAGAAAAATGGAATAGTTCCGTTGTATGAATTTTGTAGGTAAATATAATCTGCTTGTAATCGTTTTGGGATCATTATGGTAATGCTTAGGACAAGTTGCTTTGGTCTAAAGTTTTATTGAACAGTAGTTATTCTGTAGTTATTGAGGCGTCAAGGAAAGACGTAGTTCTTGTTTTTGAACTCCGTTATGTGGGGGAAGTATGATCTGGAATATGGTCAAACCATGCTACTGTTATTAGTTACAACTCAATTGCTACGGATCATGTTCATACGATGCACTGTTCAACATCGTCATGTAGATTGTAATAGTTCAATTTATAAGAAAGAATAAATCCAATTTTTCTCATAAAGAATACTTTTTATGCAATAGAGATGGGATTAAAATACCTACTTTTTGGGATGTATATAGTTAAACTGCAAAGCCCTTATTTAAAAGTTGAACATAATTCGTTCAAGAGTTGTAAAATTGGACATGGTTTCACAGATGGTTAATATGATTCTACAATTAATTGGTGGTTGTATATTTTT
Source organism: Sequoia sempervirens (assembly GCA_007258455.2). Taxonomy (NCBI): domain Eukaryota; kingdom Viridiplantae; phylum Streptophyta; class Pinopsida; order Cupressales; family Cupressaceae; genus Sequoia; species Sequoia sempervirens. Next base: position 11,761 of record VDFB02049247.1, on the reverse strand, counting down.
TATTTTATTTTGTGTTTATTTTGAAGGGATTCTTTTTTTACATAAATATATTGATAAATTGAATAATTTTGTAAAAAGTCGAGTCTCTTGTCTTCTACTTATCCTTTACATATGTTCCTATACAACCACCACTCACCCTAATTAACATTATCATAAACCTTATATATTTACCCTATTCACTTTTTTATCACATCTATGTTCACACTTGTTTCCATGTATATGTTGCCCATCAAGATTATACTCATTTTTAGTTATTGGATTAGTTTGTTGTCTTAAGGTCATCCCTACAGAGAGTGAATCATCTCACCCTAATTTTTAATTTTTAATTCAAATATGACCAAATTCTCACTTTTGTGCTTCTTTCTTAAAATTGACTAAACACAAATTTGTGTGATGTGTTTCTATGCCTTTGTAGTTAAAACTTGTCAATGTAGTCATTCTCACATGAAATAATCTACAACCCTCAAGCAAAATTTGTATATCATTCCAATTACACACTTCAATTGGAGCACTAAAACAAATATAATTTTTCTACACAAACAATCTAGGATCATTTGCACGATTCAATATTGTTTTTTTTTTTTTCACAACATTGATGAGGGCTGACTTAGGATAGAATGTCCCCTTTTGACATACTATAACCCAACAATATTTTTTTGTATATATTATCATTCCATTAGATACTAGAATTCAAAGAAGAAGCAAGGGGTGATCAAACAAAGAAAAAAATGGTCTACATCATATATATAATTTATTTATGGGTGGAGGAAATATTTAAAATCATAGATTAGTCTCAAATCCTTGGATTCATCCTTGCATAGACTTAATAGGAGATTTTAAACCTAAGATGATTACCAATCTACCATCTACTATTCTTGGTCCCAAGGTTTATTGAATTCAAATCCTAATTAGATTTATTGCATTCTTTTCTTAGTGAATCAAGAAATTTTATTTTTACTTCTATTTGCCACACTTAATTATTATTTAAGTAATTAGATCTCATCTCATGATAAGTTTGTCTAGGTTAATTGTGCTTTTTTGAATGCAATTTATTGAAATAGCCTAGATGACACTTAAGAATTTAAGTTATATTTCTCTACATTTTTGTTGACCCAATTGATCTTAAGTAACCTAACTCGTCTCTAGCATTTATTTTAACAAACATTATGGTTTTTCTAATTTCAATATTACTCTAAGATCTAATATTCCCTTGCACATTTTTTATTGATTTGTATTTGTCTTAGCATATTCACATATCCTATCTTTTACCCATCCTAACCACCCTTTCATTACCTTTAAGGTTTACATTTTATATATTTTTGTAGTGTAGTAAAATGCATACCTTTGCATTTTCACGCTTGTTTGGGCCCACCTTGCTTTATTTATCCTTATTTATGTTTTAATGGGCCCTATTTTGCATCCACAAGCCCTATGAATTATATATTTTTTGGTTAATCGCGACATTCTCTAATGGATAAATGATAATTTAATGATTTTATTTGAGTGTCCTTGATTTTTGGGTTGGGACTAAATTGCCACCTAGGGCGTCTTTGTCCCACAAAGGTCTTGGGACCCTAATTTTGTGGCATCTTAAGTGGGCCCCTTTTTGGTGACTATGTCCCAAGTTTCATGCTTGGGACAAGGATGCCACCTAGGGCATCTTAGTCCCCCTTAAGTTATTTTCAGGATTTGATTTCAAATTTTGATGGGATTCAGCCTCCTTTAATTAATGAATTCATATGTCAGCTTGGTGTGGTGTAATTTTGAGATATTAAGCATAGATAATTATAAATACAAGGTTCCTTCACTCATTTTTCATAACAAGCAATCCAAGCAATCCAAGCAATCGAAGCATTCAAGCATTCAAGCATTCAAGAGCAGCTCTTCAAGTATTTACGATGAGGGTGCAGCACCAGACATAGAAAATAACCCACAAACAAGAGAATTTTATTATTCAAAATGGAGTTTACATGTAGATCTCAAATCCCAAGTTCTACAAACACATGAAAGGCTTAAAAGCTACGTGACCAATTCTTTCACAATATGCAGCTTGTCCCCAAAAAGTTACCTAAAAAATAAGAAACTCGACCATAAATAGAGCTCCTCTTTAGTTTGGAGCCAAAACAACATTAAAATTTGAGTTTAGGCAGTTTGGCACCAAAAATTACAACTTGAACTTCAAATTTCAAAAGAACATTTACAATTGTATCTTTTGTAAAAGCGCCCAACTGAGGCCATAACCATCCAGACTATGATTTAGAACTGCTGAACTTGCTGGCGCCCAAAGTCACAACGACTTGAAATTTCTATGCTGATTTTGGCAAAGCCTCGGGCCGCTCCAGAAACCTCTTGCGCTCTCACCTAACTCGAAGATTTTTCAAAACTGAAACTAAAATGCAATATCTTTCAACCCAAGAATAAAAATAAAAACGAATTGGGAATATTATGATGTAAAAGGTATCCAAAATGTAAAAACACCTAAAACCACAAGAAATTTGAAATTTAACTATTTTTGGGTGACGCAAGATTGCTCCCCATACTCAGATGCTCATGCATCAAGTATTTGGAGCCATGACCAAGATTCAAGCATCACATCAAAGATATTCTTACATTATTTGTGTTGTTGTGCTAACATTTGTGATGTAGGGTTTGATTCAAGCAAGCAATTCATGTCCATATCCATCAAGTTTTCCTTTGATTCAAAATCCATATCCATTGCAACCATTTCACATAAGTTTGTAGATTTAACAAGGGTTTGGTGAGTTGTAGCATTGCATGTTGTTCATTCATCATTTCCTTCATTATTCTATTTCATTTCAAGGTTTAATTACCAACAAGGTGTTTGAAAAAGGAAAACCCCCATTCACTAAGAATCAATAAGTTTTCCCCCTCTTGCATATTTGTGATTGCATAGTTACAAAGTTGCATCCCAAAGTTGTCATCTTTACAAAAACTCACCTACAAGCCAAATATGAAGGTTTCAGAACTTGAGATCGAAGAAGAAGGAAGAGCAAATATCAGGCCTCAGGACCACACTCAGAAAATTTAAAAATTTAGATTGGAACTAAGACAACAGTAAGGGTGTATAGTCCTCCTTAGGGTATTTTTCAGAAATTCTTCCAGATTCGGTTTCAACATCTGAAGATTCTACATCTGCCCCAAAAAATAGTCACAGGATTAAGACAATAGTAAGGGTGTCTTAGTCCTACAGAGCACATTTTGGCAGCTTCTTTACATTTCTAGAATCCTCACAACATCTCTAGACTTTCCAGGTACATACATCCTAACTCCCTATTGCATAATTTCAATTGCATCTTTCATTTAGCTTGCATTATTAGATTTTGTGATTTGAATTCTCATTTGTCTCTTCCAAGATTTTTCTTGGTGGTGAACCCCTTAAAGTTGAAAGAATCCCCTCCTAGGTCCTCCTTGTTGAAAAATGACTCACCTTGTGAGGTTTATAGTCAATCCAATTGGAACTTCTAGGACATTATTGAATGATTGTGTGTGAAGATTGATACTATGAATCACCCTTTCTCACTATGATTCAATTTTAAAAATTTGATTCTAAGGGGTATGTGTAGGATCATCATAGAAAAAATAGGCCCTTAAGTGGCAAAAAATTTAGAAAAATCAAAGTTAGACAACTTGACGTAAAAATTTGAATAAGTTATCTATATTATTTCAAAAATATGTAAGAATAGAATTTGTAGAAAATTGAATATTATTTCAAAAATATGTAAGAATAGAATTTGTAGCAAATTGAATGTATTAGAGACTATTAGGTTTATTTTTTAAAGCGAAATCTATTTGGTGAAAATTTGAAATTTCAATGTAGTGGTACACAAATTTCAGTGAAAAAAATAGAAGTAGGTGTCTGTCTGACCACCCTAACCACAATAAAATGATAATATTTGTTTTATAAGATTTTAGATATAAGTAGAGGACTCATGTACCAATTTGATGCATTTTTTTGTAATTTTCTCAGGAGTAAATAATTAATTATGATTTTTTTTAATACAACTTTTTAAAAAATATAAAGCTTCATTATCTAACCACCTTAACCGGGTCAAAACTTCATGAAATTCATTTTTTTTTTAATCCTACCATAATTATCTGAAGCATAGAATGTGACACATTTTCATATTCAAAAAATGTGATACGGTTTAAAAACTATAGATGTTTTCAAATCAACTTCTATCAGTGGGACTTTAGTCATAATTCCAAATAGAAAATGAATAATAATTATTTATTAAATTCAAAGTAAAGCATAATTTATATTGGTGGAAAGCTAAGAATCTTGTTTAAAAACCCTTTTCGTTTCATTAATTTTGGGCCAAAAAAAATTCGTTAGCCACATACCCTACAGATACCGATCATATCGCCACTTTTTGGCCCATCATGATCATGCACATACCCTTAGGATGGATATTCTACTATAAAAATAAATTTATCTAATTTTCATATCAATCCTTTAACTTTCTTAGCATTTTCAGCCTTAATTTTGTGCACTTGTAACCCTACATATTTTGTTTTCATCAATAATTATGATATTTGTTCACACTTTCTATGATGTGATCCTTATTTTCTTCATTCACTTATAATATTATATCACACAAATGAGGGTATTTTTTTATAAAAGTATTTTGTCATTATGTATGCTCATTTTGTTCATTTAGGGATTTCATCATTCATTTCGCTTACTTACTAGATACATTTACTTCACTCCATCATTGTCATACGTTACATACCTGTTCTATGGAAAATGATAATGGATTGTTTGATCATAATTTTATATTATATTTGATCATTTATCCTTCATAAAATCTACCACATGATACATCTATTATGAAGGAGACACGTGATCTACTTAGTGTACTTTTTATGGCTATTAATGATGCCATGTTTGTATTGAATGTACTTGTCACACGGTACATGATTCCTAACATTTTTCATATCTACCAAGGATAGTAATATTCTTAGTTTTAATGACTTATTCATAAATGTGATTAATCCTATACATAGGAATACACATTTGGGATATGATATATAATTATTATATTTTATTTGCACCAGTTAAATTATAACTTTAATCCATAATTTATGAGTATAGAACACTATATATTATGGATAGGTATTGAGACATGAGTAAAATGTATATTAAGGGATAATGGATGTGGAATAAATAAAAATTAGTAAGTATTTTCTAGGCATGATCCAATATAACTAACCTGAGTTAAGAATATCTATTGTAACCATAAAATAGTTTCTTAATGTCATTTTAGAGTACCAAAGCTACGTGACATTACCTTGGTCATTCTTTAATGAATTTTAATCTTAATACTACTTTCTATTTGATTCATAGAGTATGTGTATAAAAAATAAAATTGGCCTTCATAGATTCATGAAATGGGTGTTGTTTTATATACACTTCACCATAGAAAAACTCTATTCATAAAAATTTGAAACAAATATTGAGAATAGATAATAATCCATACAAAAAATAAATTATTAAAAATGATAAAATATTGACCCTAGCAACATATTTATCATACATACAATTTCTCTATTGATAATTATTTATCTTCATGTTTCTCATGATAATCTTAAGGATGATTGGGAACCTTTATATTTTATAATATCTAGGCCTAGAAAATAAAAAGAAATAATGAAGATCAAGCTTTCCCCTGGCCCATTTATCCTAATTTAAATACTACTCTTTAGATCTTGATATTTAAATGTCATTCTAATGAAGGTGATGAATCTCATGAATCCATATCTAGTCATTTTTGTGAGGATTATTTGGCATCATTTAAGCTAGATAGTCATTATGGAAAAGGATTGAAATTTTATAAAATCCTAGTTATAAGGGGGAATTATTAGGTTTAGATTAGCAAGGTATTCATAACACTTATAAAATCCTTGAGAAAATGATACTAAGGGAATAAATTATATATGAACTATTAATGATTTTATTAATATTTATTTAATCTATTTTTAATATTTTTTATGATAATTTTATGGATTCTTATCCTAATTAGAAACATTTATAATTGATTTTTTGAATGAGAGACACAATATTTCCATAATGCATATTTAGTGATTAGGAAAAATTTCCTTGTTATAATAGTATAAGATTATTTTATACCAATGTTTTACATCATACTCCATGATGCATCATTGGAATGGAGATTTAGCTAAATAATCGGGTGTCTATGAGGAATTACCTTGTTATCATCATCATAGAGGCTTGCCTAATGTAATTTCTTAGTTTTATTATTGATTTAGGGAAGATGATCCATATCTAGATAGCAATATTTATAGTTTAAGCATTCAACCATTCATTAAGGATTGCAATACACTAATGGTTGGTGTAAATATTACATGTTGTGATATGGTAAAAAGGGATATAAGGTCTAAATCACACCTCTACTCACATTACATTAGATAGAAACCAAAGTTGATCACATAAGACCACTTGGCTACTATCCTCAATGGAAGATCTAAAATGGTAGATTGAGGTTTTGGTCCTCTTTCTATTTTTGTGTCAGTTTGATCAGAATGATTAGGAATTGAATTGATTTGATTATACAAATTTAAACTAGGTCAATTATAAATATATAGAAAACTAATATTATTTTAGGAAAGTATAAAATAGCAATACCAAAATTATTGACACAAAAGTAGATTATAGAGATAGAGGAACATGGATATCAATTAGGGATGAAATTTCCTAGATACTAGTTGTGGTGCCCTATAATGGAGAATGTTTCTTTTTTAAATATGTGAATAGATCATAGTAGGTTATAGTCTATAGGATCTTTCCAACTAGACTCAACTACAAAACTTTGTATGTTGATGAATGATTCTTCTTTCCATAATTTTTTGATGTAGGATACTTGAATTCTTGATATTGCAATTTATTTTTAATATTATACATCAAATCCACTTTTGATCTACCACCTACAAACAAGAGATGGGATAAAGGGTTGTGCCATATTGGTATTTAAACATCCATAATGGTTATGGGTGTAAATATTCCTTACCCTCTATTGGGAAAGGAAAATGGATAAAAGAAGTGATAAATAATAAGTGCTACAACTTACTATTGGAATCAAGGAACACTGAGAGGGGGGGTGAATCAGTGTTCTACAAAGTTAAACTTTATTAACTTGATCTTTAAATGATGTATAGCATTAAACCAAAAGAAATATGCAAGAAGACAAGAAAATCAACCACAACAACATAACACAATTTTTTTTACGTGGAAACCCTATTAGGGGAAAAACCACGGTGGAGGTTAATCCACAATATGAGTATACTCAAAATAAGTGTTTACAAATGGGGAATGCACATGGATTCAAACACACTTCCTATAGTTCACTACTCAAATACACAAGGCTTACTACCCAAAATAAGACTCATTTTCTTACAATCATGTATACAGACAACTGGAGTAGATGAACTATGAGATAACATTTTCCAATGCTTGATTATAGTTCTGGTTAAGGACATTGACAATATTCTTCACATTCTGTCTGATTATGCTCTTGAAACTCTGTCTACCTTAATTTGAATCACTAATCATCGTTCTGTTCAAGTGTAACTACACACAATCGATCTATATTCCTTCTTTCTTTCCCATCATATCGCATCACACACCAAAATGATATGAATAATTAATTATATATATTCACAACTAGAGATTACATCAACTACATGTCGGCTTTAGCAATTTAAATATAAAATGTGCACAAATTGTCAGCTCAATCCATAAATAGTTATCAATGTGCATCAAACAATGTCAACCAAAATATAATGAGGACCCAAAACAACATGTTCGAACATGAAACACCGTAAACAATTATTCCTCGAATAGCTGCAACACGCTACACTCATCTAGTCATCCTTTTTGCACTGTTAGATAGAAAACCAATAAACCAGATCTTCTAACTTACACACCAATCAATACAAGGCCCTATGATTCAAAGATAAGATGGTTCATACATCAAAAGACCTTCCCTGAGATCCATAACATAAAATGATAATAGGAAAATTACATATGATCCAATGTACACAACTCTGTCGAATGCCTTGTTTTAGCTTTGACAGTTAACACATATCTTCAATCTAACTTCCAGTGTAAGAAAATACTAAAGTACAGATATGATTGCTGACTAGGGTTTCCATCAATGACATCACTAGATGACTTGTACAGTGTCTCTTTCCAACAATCTCCCTCTTTGGCATTGATGGAAACACTTAGTGAAAAATGACTAAGTTCTAGAATTAGTACCAACATGAATACACTACAATACTTAAAACTTCAAAAAATCTTTTAATCACAACTCCCCCTGAGATAAATAAGGCATTTTTCACTGTCCCACACTCCCCCTTTGACATCAATGGAAAAGGCAGAAATTTGTATACCAAAAATCATACAAAACTATATATGTACAACCATGCTTTTCTAACTTACATGGACTGGAATATGTCTAAAAAATTGTTCTTCAATAGGCTTAAACTAGTGTCCCAACCCTTTTTGAGACTCTCCAAAATAGTCATGTGAGCACAGAACAGGTAGGATTGCATCTCTAATGACTCAAGATTTGTTGGATCATTGACAACCATAGCGTCCTGTGCTTCCTTCAATATACTAAGCATTGTCTCCATTTTAGGCCCAATTAGTCCTCTGAGCTCACATACCCTTTCAACAATTTTTTCTTTTTCATGCTTCAAAATTTTAATTTTTTCAAGTAGGGATATAACTTGACCTTCTTGCTTACTCATAGAAACGGTTAGAGGATCAAAGGCTTGAAAAATATTTGCTAACTATTTCTCATATTCCTTAATTTTCTTCTTAGTGACCTCAGTGAATTTTGACAAGGATAAACATGAATTGTAGATATTTACACCTTCAAATAATGCACCTTGAATGTTCTTTTCACAAGTAGCAAATAGGGGTTTATCATCAACAATCATACACTTCAATCTACTGAACCTGTTTACATCAAATTCTTTATGGACCTTATCCTCAGCTAACATTTCAAGAGACTCAAAGTGAGTAGTTATAGAGTTGATAAGTTTCTTTAGCTGACCGGATGGGGAATCGAATGAGTCCTTGATATGTGTAGGCATGATCTTCTCCAAGATACTGAATGCAAGACTTAACATCTCACTATCCTCAATGTGAGATTTCAATATCTCCTCCCTTGCCTTGGCATGAGAAAATGATGCTACCTTCAACTTCTAAATAGGAGATAGACTGGCCAAGTTGATAGGACCTTCAATCAATTCAGGGTCAAAATCCTCATGTTGTTCTTCTACAAACTCCTTTACTGCCTTTGCAGTGTATCTTGCTTCCATAATAGCCTCCTTTGCCTTATAATCCCTTGATCAACCTCATACAAAAATTTTGAATACAGTTTTTTCTCTCAAATTATTACAATGCTTGTAAGCATACAATGTAGAACATCAATCAACTAAACCTCATCAATCGAACCCCTCATTTTAGAGTGTTACAATATATACCATTCACCCATTGTCATGTCAATTCTAGGAAACCAACCGTTCACTTCCCAACTATCATTAACTTTGTCGGGCCATCAAAGAGACTCTTTCATGATATCTTCGATAAAAAAAATTCCCTCTGATGTTGTTCATTTTCTAAACCAAACATTTATAGTCAACAACAAACCATCGATTTCCACCTTAGCATCAATTGAATCCCACCAAGACTCTCTTCATGACTTACCCAGTCAACCATCGCCATATTATGGGGACACCAATTCATCTCCCATTGATATAAGGAAGTGACATCGATGAAGCTAATCCCACACACCCTACAAGTGTCTATCAGGACCCACCACAAGGGGAATAGGGTTAGAAAGCATAGTTGAATTAATCTCATTGCAACCGATGATCAACATGATGTCACATCATCACTGGTGGCTAATCCCACACACCTCGCAGGAGTCTATCGAGACCCACCACAAGAGGCATGAGGTTAGCAAGTGTCATTGGATTCTTGAAACAATAACCATTGATCAAGATATCTTCATCTAATACATCGGTGATGCTTTATTTATAATTGTGGTCCCCACATCCATCAGCTTCAAAATCATTATAAAATTCAACTTCAGAACAAAGAAAGCCTCAAATTTTCCAATTCAGGGGGTTATGAAACTTTAGAACCCCATGACTTAGGTTTAGAAAACTTGGAACTATGTGACTCAGGCAACAATTCAAGTTCCCACCAAGATTTAAATATTAGGGCGATGGAGGATTTAAACATAACACTACTCTAGATAGTTGATCAAGCTAGTAAATCTAAGACACCTTTTCCAACATGCTCCCACTTGACAAGGGGCTTACTGGATTCTTCTAAACATGAAGTTATTGAAATTTGTAGGCCCCAAGGCCCATCAAACTGGCACACCACCTATACTTGTTTATGCTCAAAGGTGTTTTCAATGCATCAATGACATTCTCTAGAGTATCCACCTTCTCAAGATTAACCTTTCCATATTCCACCACATGATGAAGAAAATGGTACTAAAAATTGATATGCTTCATCCTGGCATGGAAATTGGGATTTTTCCCCAAACAAATAGTACTTTGACTATCATAGTAAAGAGTAATTTTCCCTGCATTAAATACAACATCAAAAAATAAACATCTATGTGAAATGGCTTCTTTATAGGCATGTGTTGCTTTCATATACTCTACCTCAGTAGTAGATAAAGTTACTCTAGCCTTCCACTTGCTCATCGAGCTAACTATACCACTAAATAACATAAAGACGTATCCACTAGTGGATCTTCTGCTATCAATGTCCCCTACCTAATCAGAATCCACATACCAATCCACATACCCATGAATTTTAAGAGATCTTTGTGATCCAACTAGGTTACCATAATAACACAAAGCATACTCTGAAGTACCCTTAAAATATCTAAAAACTCTCTTGACAACATCCCAATGTGGCCTTCCTACATTATCCATAAACTGAATAAGTACTCTGACTACTTGGGCAATGTCTAGCCTGGTACAGACCATTAGATACATTAAACTACCAACTACACTTGCATAAGGAAACTTGGTCATGTCCTCCATATCAATAGGAGACTTTGGACAATCTGCAACAGATAGCTTCATTCCCTGCAACATTGGAACAACTAATTGCTTGCAATTTGTCATACTAAATCGCTCAAGGATAGTATTAATATATTTACTCTAGTTGAGCCAAAACTTTCTACTTCCCCTATCCCTTTTGATTTCCATACCTAGAGTATACCTTGCTGCACCTAAATCTTTCATTTCAAACCATGCTAACAACTGAGATTTTAAAATAGAAATCATACACTTACTATTCCCAAAGAATGACATATCATCCACATATAGGACAATGATAAGTAAACGGCCATTTTCAGTATTGTAATACATAAAATGATCCGACCTTGATCTCACAAATCCCAATGAAAACACAAAAGTGTCAAACTTTTGGTACCACATTCTAGGTGATTGCTTTAAACCATATACACATTTCCTTAACTTGCAAACTAGACTTTCTTTACCTTTTTCAACAAAGTGCTCAAGTTGGGACATATAAATTTCTTCTTACAAATCTCCATGAAGAAACATTGTTTTCACATCCTTTTGCTCAACCTCTAAGTCATATGTTGGTGCAAGTGACAACAAAAATCTGATAGATGTCAGCTTAGCTATAGGAGAAAATATTTATCCATAATCAATTCCCTCC
>VDFB02049246.1:0-12303 GCA_007258455.2 Sequoia sempervirens | reverse complement strand
GATGGTGGATACAAAGATTCGATTGGAATTAGAGCCAATTTCTTGATATACTTTGTATGTTGCTCTTGAAGCTTTCTTTTGCATTGGTGGACATTTTTGATGGATGAAATTCCCTTTTTTTATTTCGTCCCGTAGTTTCTTTCACTAACAAAGTTTGATAGGAATATTTTTTTTTAATTTTTCTTTGGCATCCACTTGAATTTTGTTTGTCCATTTTGATTTCTTGATTCTTTTGCTTCAATGACTTGCTCTTTTCTTGGATATAGACTTTTCTCTTCTTGTTGATGCCATTTAGTGGATGGAAAGATATGAGGATGTTGATTCATGATATGAATGGTTGAAGTGCTGGCTGAATTTTTATCATAAGGATTCTTTGTGCTCCCCATGTTGATGTTTGCATTAGATAAAGTTGGCCCCAATATCATGGAGGTATTGTTGATATGTTTAGATTCATTAATTGCTGGATAACCAAGACCTTGATGCTTAGGATTGTCGATAATTTGCACTGGTTTTAGGATACCTTGTTCATGTAGGCCTAATCCTTTGCCCTGATAATACATCTGTTGACAAATTTTGTTTGCAACCAAATATGATTTATCTTGGAAACAAGGTGCTAATCCTTCTCTGCTTTGTTGTAGATCTTCAAAGGTGATAGCTTCTTCATTGGTAAGATAGCTTGCTTTGACAAAGGTAAGTGATCCAAGTTTATAAGCGATAGGTTCCTCAATATGTGGGATAACTTCTTGATCAATATCCTCAGCCTGATTTTGTGAAATATGGGTTGATGTTGCAAAGGTTCTGGGGATGATGGAATGGGAGGAGAAACGGAGGTTTCTTGTGGACATGCTTCTTCAAGACATCCTACCATGAAGTCAAATGAGGTGGACATGTTATGGCCATTGCTAGACATAGGTAATTGGTTTTGATCTTGCTTGAGAAAATTATCTTGATATATGCCAAATTTCTCATCACGTGAGCTATAGATATTGGTCTAAGTTACTGGTTCGGTTTTGGGTTCAGGTTCGGGTTTGAGAACCCGGTTCGCCGGTTCGGGAATTTTTTGTGTTTGCCCGCTTTCGTCTGTAATACAAAATATAAAAATCGTAAAATATATACATATTTGCAGCAGTAATTAAGTTTAGAATACACCACCATATTAATAGTCAAATAACATAGCAAAAATACACCACCACTTTATACTCAAAAGTCAAATGTCATGATAGAGAATTATAAATTAAAGTTCAAACTTCAAACATAAAATGTCAAGTGTTTACAATCAGCCATTAATAATTATTAATTATTGATCATTGATCAATCTGAATCATATGGGTCATCAAAAAAAGCAGCATCATCAGCATCATTAGATGCTACATTTTGTGTAGAACCACAAATAGCATTAGTGGCACTCGCACAAGCACTCCAGCCACTCACAGCACCTCCACACTACCGCTTCCCATGCCTGAGTAGCCGCTTCCAGTTGATAGTCTCCTCATCAATAATATCAAGTGCAGCTAAGGGACTTGTGGAAGCAATCCAAGTCAAGTCGCTTCCGGCTCAATATCCCACCTCCCTCGTATTGTCTCCTTCTTGTAAGAACTACATTTGTGTATGAGTATGGAAGCTCTGAATGCACATACACCAAGTCCTCAACCTTTTTTGAATGTAGCCTATTACGTTTTATTGAGTGGATGAAGGAGTATGTGCTCCAATTCCTCTCAGAAGAGGATAAACTAGCAACCTATTAAGACTAAATTAAATTAATAAATAGCACAACCAAACGCACCAATAATTAAAATTAAAATTAAAATTACAAATATAAATTATAAAACTTACTTGGGATAAAACTTTTATTGCAATAGGTTGGAGGTGCATGTATTCTTGCCCATGGAAGTACCACCAACTATGAGCAGCCACCCTACACTTGTCTCGGAGAGCATCCATATTCTGATCAACACTCCCAGAGCATGCAAAAGCCATAAACTCAGCCCTCACTCGATCACGTTGGTCACGATCACTGAAGATTCTACGAATTGCTGCCTTGTACCCTTGGGCCACTTCACCATCCCTATATGGAGCAACTCTTGATGAAGTAGAAAGTATCTCAGGGCTTTAATATTTGGGACTCAATGCAAAAAGCTTGGTAGAGACAAAAAGGGAGTGGTTCCCTTTAATCCCATCTATAGAACCAGAGTCTTTAAAGAATTTTTCTTCTCGTGATTCCCTTCTTGTAATACTGATGATGATCTCATTTTTCTCAATCATTGAGTCGATACCTACTTCCATATACTTCAGCCTGCCCAAGGTCTATCCACAAGGTAATCTGACATGCTCAGTATGGGCTCGGTGAAACTGACGAGATACTCAACACGATGCCACCAACCATCATCTAGGACCCTTTGCTTGATCCTATTTGCCCTTTCATTGCTAGATTGCCTCCATACAACCCAATTAGGGCTGATTACCATGGCACATAGTGCCTCACGAACCTTTATAAGTCGTCTCAACACAATTGTGTTGGAGGCAAAACGGGTCTCGGCACCCTGTTTGAAAATCAAAATTAAAATTAAAATATAATTTAAAATATACAAAAATCAAATTTAAAAATTAAAATTAAAAAGAAAATTCAAAAAATTTAAAAATATTGAGAATTAACTTACCTTCAACAACTCCACTCTTGAGAATTGTCTAAATATTCCTTGCGCCATATGGTGGTTGGAACATGTCTTCGCCGGTATACACCTCGCTTCTTCATGAATCCATCCAACTCCTGCATCCAACGCAGTGCATTAGATTGAGGGAGTGGACAGCACAAGGTGTCCAAAAAAATGTGTGGATACTTCTCCTCAACCAATAACCCTGTATATTCTGCAATCTCTAGCATTGTCGGTTACAACTTGTACAACATTTGATGGCCCACTTTCAATAGCTTTAAGTAAAGGATGTCAGCAATAATGTAATATCTTTTCACTGGCCCTTCTACAATCAACGCTTCTAAAAAATTCGCCCCCTTTAGGGGACATGCTAATAACATTGATCAATGGGCTGCATTTCTGCATCTTTCCATCCATCAGAAACTATGGTCACCCCTATTTCGATCCACGAATCCCTTATGGGCTTCAAAGAGTCTGCTACATGTTTCACCTCTTTCTCCAATAAGGTGCAACACACCTTCTCAAAACTTGGGCCCTTATACCCCTTTGGAGCCTCATTAATAGATTTCAACCATTTTTTGCCAATATGGTGGAATAGATACATTAATTTTTCAATCCATTATAGGACAATATCTTGCTAAGTGTGACATTCACAATCTCTCTTGCCTCATTCTGAAATGAAGCTTCCATCGGTCCCTTTAGATCTTTATTTGAAGATGGGGTTTGCTCTTGAGGGATGTCCATAAATGGATGGCTTTCTAGGTGGAAAATAAGAAGGTGGTGTAGGGGTTTCATGGATCGAGATCCTTTCTTCAAAGGATGGCTTGTTTTACCACCGGTTTTTTTTGGTCTGCCTTTTCTTGCTCAGCAATATATTTCAACACTATATCTTTTGGAATGCCTCGTTGTTTTCACCTGGACAATTTTTGATGCCTGTTTCAGGGATCCCGCACAAGTGCCCTTTTACTCGACTGTATGAGCTCGAATATTGAACATTGCAATGACTACAAATCCAAATATATCCTCCACCACCTGGAAGTTGCTGAACCATTTCTACATATTTCCAAAGGGGAGAGGCTGGGTTTATTTTGAAACGAGATTGGATTGAGCCTGAGGAGGTACCGGTTGCCATTGTAATACGGAATAGTGAATACCTAAGGCACAACATATTGAAATTTTGGTATTGATTCATTGAATTTGAAACTAAAAGACTTAATTAATTTCAAAAAAATGAAAAAATTGAACATGTGTTATAGACATTTAGAGGAATGAAAAGTAAAACAAAACAATAACTAAAAAACAAAACAAAAGAGTTGAAGTTCACTTGTGAAAAAAAATGTAAAAAAAATATTATCAAAAAACTTCAAAAAACCTACCTCTTTTGAAGAAATCTTGCTCTACGATCTTCTTAGCAACAAATAGACACTTGCAAGTGCTTAGGAATAGCACAACAATCAACTTTGAACAATCTACGATCAGCCTTCAAGTCTATTCCAGCTTGTGCAAGCAAAAGAGAAAGTTCAGCAATGGAGGCAAAAAATCCTTTTTTCTCATTCACAAATTGGTAAATGAGTTTCACTTTACCTATTTCATGTTTTTGAGCCAAGTATTAGGTTTAAAAAGAAAAAAAAATTCATTAAAAGTGAAAAACAAGTTAAAAAAGTTATAAAAAAATGAAAAAAAAAGTCAAAAAACGCGCCTGGACTCGGAATAGAACCCGGGTTCGAAATTTTCGAACCCTGTCCGGACCCACAGTCATGCGTTTGGACCCTGGCCAAACCCACAGTCCAAAAGACGGACCTGGATCGAATTTCCACGAACTGGACCCGGATCAAACCCGAATCGAACTCAGGGCCTTCCTGAGCGAATCCGGTAACATAGATATTGGTAGGTGATGGAGGGCATGATGGTGGTAGAGGGTTGGATGATGTAGGATTAACCATATGATAGGATCTCCTAACTTTGTTTTCTTGTCAGAGTTGAGAATTCTTTTTTATGTATCTTAGGAGATCATCAACAAATGCGGTTTTCTTGGATGGATTTTTGGATTGGGATAGAGTGGATGGCAATGGCTTAGTGGTTGATGGATTAGAGTAGGATGTGGAGGCTATTAGACTTTCTTGATTTGGTGATGGGGATGAAATTTTAGGATATGTGTGGGAGATAGAGATTTGTGATATGGTTTGGTGTTGAGGAATGATTTGTATGGAAGATTGGTTTCCCTCATCAAGGTTAGGATAAGGATGACCAATGGATGTTTGTTGGGGATCAATGCTATTGATGGTATTAAATGGTTGTTGATATTGAGGATAGATGGGTGGATGACTAGGGCTTATGATTTGTTGGTAAGTAGGTTGGAATGTTTGGGGTTGTTGGTATGAAGAGTAGATGGAGGGGTTACTTGAGCTTGTAGGTTGTTGGTATGAGGGGTAGATGGATGGTTGAATAGGGATTGTGGTTGATTGACATTGACAAAGCATACTGTATTCAGCTTGACTACGACAAATCTCAAGGTAAATTGAAGACATGGTTGTGGGTTTAGATTAGGATAGATAATGGGATGGTTTAAAAGGATAAGTTGGTGGATAATGGATTGGATTTTTTTTTTTTTTTGTTTTGTTTTTTCTCAATTTCGATTTTTTTGGTATTTTGATGTTTTAGGGATGAATGCAAACTATAATGAGTTTATTCTATGTTTTTGAGATTTTCAATTTTGAGAATATGAGTGATGCAAGACTTTTGAAAAAATATTTTAACCTATGTTTTTGGGTTTTTTGATGAAATTTTGGAATGAATGCAAAGACCTTTTTGACTTTGGATCCTATTGAGGTGGAGACCTCTCCTTTTGACGTGGACATGTGTTATGCGGGTGTGGTGGGTTTCTCTCGCTTCTTCAATTGGTTTTCTCTCTTGCAGCTCCTTTTGAGGTGGAGGCCACTCCTATTGAGGTGGAGTTTCGGTTTGCAGGAGTGCCATGGTTGATGTGGAAAGGGTTTTCTTGGTGTTTTATCCTATAGAGGTGGAGTGGCAAGTTGGGTTATGTGGTTTTTTTACATCACCATTATTGTTGTTTTTCATGGCTCAGAATTTGTCTTTTTGAGTGATTAGTTTGCTGTGGCTTGGCTGTCTCAAGTAGTGTTTTTGGTTAGATAGGATTTTTGGTCCCTGTAAAACTTGGTTGTTAAGGGGTCTAGGTACCCTTTGTAACCTTATCGTTGCAGTATTGGATAATCTTGTTTATCTTACGAAGGACTACTGTTGTTAGGCTGGTGGTTGTCTATGTTTAATCTTTTAGCAACATCCTTTGCTTTGACAAGGTTTCGGGTCCTTTCAAAACCTGCTTGTAAAGGGTTTCGGGTCCTTTCAAAACCTGCTTGTAAAGGGTTTTGAGTCCCTCCAAAACCTGTTTTTACCCATTAATCAAAACAATTGCAACATCAAATTCTAGCCATGATCACTTGCTGTAAATTACATTGTTTGATGCGAATTAAAACTATGTAAATATAATTTTTTGTGGTAAGGACCATTTTAAATAAACAAGATTATTGAGAATGGATTTGTAAGGTTGGAAAATTTAGATGGCATTGTTTGCAAGGACACAGTCAATAAGTCAAAGCCAAAGTTATATGAGTTCTTTTAAGATGAATTCATGTGATTATCATTATCCAAATTCCCTCATCATTATGATATCTAAAACATAAGTTATTGCTTCTCATTGCAAGATCATACATGACATCATCTAAATTTCTTCATCGATACTTTCACCTCAAACATTTATTGTGTAGTCAATGGTGTAAGATGAATTCCTCTAGGCTTATTAGTGTGTCTATTTAGTCTTATTATTGTTTTCATGGTAGAATTTTTTCAATATGTTTTAAATTAATTCAGCCATTGAGTATGAGGAATTATCCATATCTAAAGAATATCAACACATACAAATCAAGAAATTAGTTGACAAATGAAAACATCACATGCATTGGTTTGTAAGCTTGTAGTTAACAATTTGGGCGTGGCATGACTATCTTTCCATTGTCGAGAAATAGACTTTTATTATTAATGCATGCTTCTCATCTTGGTAGAGTCAATCCTCACCTACTAGATGGTAATTCATGCAGAAGTTCTTAACTTTTACTTGTGACTTAGATTTGATTACCACTCATTCTGTTATAAGTGCAGATCAAGCCTATTTTTCTGCAAGGTTATAGCTCATTCTCCACATCAATATTAAACAATTTTTTACTTGTCAAAGTTAGACCTCAAATATAGCTTGAGTATTACCATAGCATGAGCTATAAGTAGCCTCTTGTAACACTATAAAAGTTAACAATATGGAAAATTATGAAGCATTATATTCTTGAAGAGCAAGAACTGATCTCAAAAGCAAGTCACTCTCTTTCTAAGGTAGTAGTGGGGCTTTGAGGTATTTTTGTGCAAGTCACTCTGTTGTACCCAAACCAATTTTTTTGCTTTGTTGGCGTAACAACTAGCACCTCTGGAGTAAGAGTTGGTACGGACAGCTATGCACACTACGCAATGAGTGCTCTTCAAATTAGGAGGGGAAGCTCCCTCGTTGTGCTTGACAAAAATACCTGCAAAGGGAAATAAACTAAACTAATTCCTGTCTTTTTGTTTCAGCTGTAGAGGTTCAAGGCTTTCTCGAAAACTATATACATTGCAGCTGAGAATTTTCTCTGGTTTCGCAGATTCACTAACTACAACTAAACTTAATTGCTTAAATTCTATCCAGTCTCCTCAAGAAAACAGAGCATGAAGAAACGGAGCAAGGTTTGACTATCAGACAATAAACAAGTATAGACCCTCAACTTGAAGGCAAGGTGGCACATCTATTTGCTCAATCTAAACAAGTTTATTGATAACAACATCACACGATAAACTGAATACGGATTCTCTACTTGAAGGCAAGGTGGCACAACTATTATCTCAATCCGAATAAGTTTATTGTTCACAACACCATACGATAAACAAGTGCAGATTCTCTACTTGAAGGCAAGGTAGGCACAACTATCATCTCAATCTGAACAAGCTCATTGAACACAAAACAGATTTATCTAAACTATGGAAAGAATTCACCATCACAATCGCATGAAACCCTATGTGGCATAACAATTGATCATAAGAGCAAAGACGCATGAACAAATACCAAAAGAGCAATATTGAGGGCAAGGTAGGCGCAGCATATATTTCTCTCTCAAGCAAAAGTTAATTACAAATGAGCAAAAACTCTTATTTATATACATCAAGGTGTAGGTAACCCTGTAATCACCTTGAGTCATCTACGCCTTGCAATGCATGCAAGATTTGCTGCCAAACCCTAATGAAGTAAAACTATACAATTAACTGAAAGCTACTTACTGCTAATCCATACATTTAACCTAATGGGACCATGCAAGCATGCACGCCTCCCCATTTAGTGCTGTTAACCGGACACTACCTCGCTTAACCGGAAACCCAACCCTAACTCCTCTGTGATGATAATTCCAAGGATGAGATAAGCATGTGTTAAGTCAGCAAGTAAACTCAAGACCGAAGTCGAAGCAGGCCGCCATGACTCAACCCTCGAGATTAACCGCAGGTTCCAACCGCAGATCACCTACGTCATCTCGCCCAACACCACCAAGAACTCATCAATCTTCACATCCGCACTTTGATGCTGCCCAAAACAATGTTTGTTTCTTTTTTTTAGTTCTCTTTACCACTTTCTCTCGTGGATCAGTATGCTATCTTTTACAATCTTCGGGCCACCTTTCCCCTGAGATCAGTTGCATGATTGAAGAGTTTCTGGAATCTTAGGGCGCCTATTGTTCTCCTTCTGCTGCGAACCAAAGCCTCCCCGCAACCCCGTCCAACCCCAATCAATCAACAACGAAACCGCTGACAAGTGCAAGTACTCCAACCACATCATCCTTAAGTGAAAACAACTTGGTAGAAATCTTCTCACATATTTCCATTTTGAGAAGGTGCTGCTCTCTCCAAGTAAAAACCTTGTCTTGATCCTCGACAATCTCCAAGGCATCATATGCAACCGACAACTGAGATACAAGAATACGATCCTTTACCAAACTCTCTGCAACCGCAACTTCGAGCAACTGAATACCCTGACGGAGTTTATGTGCATCACTCCTCAACTGATACAAATCTGTAAGAAGACGCCGACCTGTAGCAACTAAACTTTCAATCCAGTTGTCCAAAAGTCTGCCATGACTGACTAACTGATCCAGCTTTCGTTGTTCTGCAGGTGTATTCTGAGGAAGAACAGGTGCTCTACTCGAATTTCCATGAACAAGATCAGAAATGTACTGACGAAGTTGACTATTTTCAGCCTTGAGTAAGGCCTTATCTTCTCCATCCTTCGTGATTCGCTCTTCAAGATTATTAGTGACGATCTTAAGAAGAGTCACATCTGTCTCTCGAGTGGTCCTGCCAAGATTAGCCTTAGTAAAAGTGAAATCACCAACTTCGACTTCATCCAAGCTTTTACCCTCTGGAGGAACGGCAACTTCGATAACAATCTCTGATTCTGGAGTTTTCTCAATATGCACCTGTTTCTTGATCTTCTTGTTCGACCTTCTCTGATAAGGTTCACCGAACTCAGACAAATCAAGGTTGTACGAAGGTTCTTGCCTCTGTCTTCCCAAAGACTTCTCGAGCCAACAAGACTGAACAATATTTTCAATTCGAGGAGAGACTATCCCTGATGTATCAACCTGTGGTGGTTCAGGTGTCTCCAATCCAGCTTGAATTGGTGTCTCAAGCTCAGAATCTATGTCAATAGGTTGCATGTGAGACGGACTAGGAGGTTCAACGTGAGGTTCAGCCTGAATAACTGTCTCTACTGGAATCTCAGGAACATTCTCAACTTGTTTCTGCTTCCTCTTACCAGTAGCTCTCTTTCCCGTGTTTCCACTGAGTCGAACCCCTTCAGGAGGTATCACAATAGCCTTGACTCGAGGTCTTGCCCTAGAAGTAGAAGGCAACGAACAGAAATCCTTTGGCGGCTCTGTCACAAGAACTGACTTCCGCTTCCGTTTGCTCTCCAAGAACAACTTGCTAGTCTTGATAACTGATCTGGAAACTTCCTCAATAGAAGTACTCTCCTTGGCATACCAATCAGGTGAGCGAAGTGGCTGCCGAGCAACTTGATCTTTGACATATGAATTGAGAAGAACTTCTCCATCATCATCTGATAGACCATCAACATCTTCTGATAGGTAATCAGAGAGCTGACCGATAGTGAGTCTACAATAGTGACGACGACAAACCTCGAATTCATCTTCACAATTAGCCCAAAAATCTTCAAGCGCTGGCTTATGTGCAATCCCTCGCTCCAACCTGTTTGCATAATGACCGAGAGGATCATAGCCACGCCTCTCAGTATGAGTCTTGAATTTGAACCTTTCTATCTCGGTTGACATAAGCTTGGCAAATGTTGCTGCATTGCATGTGAAAATTCCCAATGTAAATGGAAAATTGGCCGCAGTCTTATGACGATTGCAAAGAAAGAAATGAACATGTTGCATCTGCTTGAGAAACTCCATGAAGATGATCTTGTCTAACGGATATCTTGGCAACATCAGGGGCTCTCCAACATATCCATAAACCCAGATGTATGTGAAAGTAGGGAACTGGATAAACCAATCCGCCCAAGTGTCCATCGCTGATTTTGCCTCGGCAGAAATACGAATGTGGATTTCATTGTCAAGATCTCTAACTGTCCTCATAGAAAAGTGATCGTTGACTGCTCAGAAGTCTTGCTCGGATTGAGAGAACTCCAACTGAGGATAATACTCATGAACTCGTTGAACACCGAGAGTGCCATTAGTTTTTAGAAGCCTGTAGCTACCTTGAAATGCAACCAAGTAGACCAAGTATGATATCATGTGAAACTCATGATACTTGAGAAAATTAGTAATTTGCTGATGTAAGCAATCACTAATCAACATAGCCCAGTCAAAATGCTCTGTGCCATCAAGAATTCTGGTAATTAGGTAAAACATCCATGAACGGAAAGTGCTAGCATCTTGTTGACCGGTAACTCGATTGAGTAAAGTTATCAAAACAGCAACTTCGTCTTTGAATTCACCACGACCAACCTTTTTAGGCATGTTAGTCTTTTGAACTTTCAGCCATTTCTGAGCCACCTTCCTCTGCGAACGTTGTTGATCAGCATCCCATATCTTCTCACAGGCTTCAAGAACCACAGTAAAGTTATCTGAACGAGGAGAAATAGCAAAGCATTTCTCTATGTCCTTTGGTTTGATACTGCAAACAACCCTCCCGTCAACTGATCTGATTTGTCGTGAAGATGAGTCATAATGCTTAATGCAAGCAAGAACGAACTCAAGATCGAAAGTAGTAACAGGAATGGATGCCGCAGCCAGCAGCCGGAACGCTCAAGATTCCTCAACGAATTGCTGCGAACACCCTCCAGACTGCTCAGATTAACCACTGGATAAACATGATTCAGGTCTGTGTCTAAAGTCTTGATGAAATTATGTGCAAGAGCCGATTTGGCCTTGTAATCAATGAGATTGAACTGCATTTTGAAAATAAGGACTTTTGATCAGAAGTCGAATATACTGAAGAACTCTCTCAAACCTTACGCTAAAATAGCCTATGAATTTTAAAGAAATTTTCAAGTTTTCTTGAGAACGCGGGTTTTGTGCACAACGAAATTCCCAACCAAAACCCGTATAGTCAATTCTCGAAAAATGGTGTTTCTGTTCACATGTAAAGAGATTCTAAAGCAGCCAAAATGCTACGGGCTACATTTTCTAAAAAAATATAAGATGTGGGTTTTGCTGCAAATGCTGAAGTATGCGAACCCAGATGATCAGATTCTAAATATGTGTTGAATTTCTTTGACATGCGAAGAAAGTACCTAAGGTGAGAAATAGAAGAAATAAGACAGAAGATAGAAAGTTTTGCTTGTCTGCTTATGAAAAATTCGCCAACTTCTTCCTTGGAACTTGATGAAACCTGCATGCAAAGTGAAAATAAAGTCTGGAATCTTCTTCCTCTAAACAATCTAAACTCGTTGATATGAAGAACGCTGAATTCGGACACCTGTAGCACCTTTAGCTTGCTGGTCGCTCAAGAAGAATATGAACTTCGAAGCTAAAGATGATGAAATAATGGACGCCATTGCTTGGTTAAATAGATTTTCATCTATGAAATTCGCATAAAGCATGGAATCCTTGAAAAGTGCGCTTGGCTTGTGATTGGACCTCATTCCAGTTAACTGAAACTAAGATAAGCTAAATAAATCGCCATGCTTTAGGGTTTCCCTTTTCAATCTTCAATTAACAACTTCATGCGATTTTGACTTTAGTTAGCAATCCATATTAAGTTCGCCATCCTTCACACTTGCTTTAAATTCACAATTTAGAACTAAAGCGTCCCTTTTGAGAACTAAAGTTGACAATAAGAATTTCGCCATATTTTATGCTTTAAATATTCCAAATATAGCGACCCTTTCAAGACTTCAGTTGACATAGAATGAATGCGCCAACTTCACACTTATGCTAAAAATAACAACCCTTTTGGAACTTAAGTTATCATTCTTTGTAAAATGCGTCAGCTTCACAAAACTATGCTTCATCATTTATGCCGTCCCTTTTAGAACTTCAGTTGA